>PVJH01032499.1:0-22619 GCA_004026705.1 Nesogale talazaci | reverse complement strand
GATCGTGGGGAGGATATGAGCCAGTTAGTGTGCAGCATAGCAGCGATGAAATATGCAACTTTCCTCTAGTTCTTAAATGCCTCCTTCTGCCCTTTATCATGATCCCAGCTAGACCAGAGGATTTACAGATAGGAACCGAAAACATGGGACATCAAGGACAGATGATCCTCTCAGTACCAGTGGTGAGAGTAGTGATACTCAGTATTGACACAGGATGTCCCCAGTGTCCCTGGGAGATGGAAGCAGCTTTGAGGTGTGCATGTAGTGCCGGCACTACATGGTCCTGCTACAGGGGTTGGATTGCTAGTCTTGGGAAGAAAGCTGACCCTTGAGATTTGATTCCTTGGCCACTTCTCTGTTTAAGTTAAGTAGAAGTTGTTTCTGACATTTGTTGTTTGGAACCTATTGCCATTGAGTTGATTCCAACTGATAGAGACCCTCCAGGATGGAATAGTACTGGCCCATATAGCTGCCAAGGCTGTAAATCTACAGAAGAAGACTGCCATCTCTTTCTCCTGAAGAGCGGCTGGTGGGTTCAAACCACCAACTTTTCAGGTAACAGTCAGAGCAGTCACTCCGTTTCTTGACAACAAAACCGCAACTTCCAGCAGCTTCTTGATCAGTCTTTTTATATTGAGCTGTGGTTGATGTGAATACTGCCCCCTGTGAAAGTAGCAGGTATGTAAAAAAAAAAAACACCACAGAGGATGGTAAATCACAGGAACCTTTAATGAACTGTATTGACGGATTCACTGATCTATGTGTCCTTTTTTATATTATTAAAGCTATTGTTATATATTATTTTCATTAACAAACCACTTCATGACAATGGATCATGTAGAGAAGGACATTAAGAAAAGAAAATATAATGAGGGTTTTTTAACAGTATGGTTTTACTTTAATAATTACAGCAAGAATTGAGAAACTGCAACATGTTATTTGTTTTGAAGTTCTATCAGCTGAATCTATGAAGCCAAACAAACTAAAATGCCATTTTGATAGCAAGCATCCAAGCTTTGCCAGCAAGGATGTCAACTATTTTAGAAGCAAAGCTGATGGACTCAAGAAAAGCAGACTTGACATTGGTGACAAGTACCATGAACAAAATAGAGCAGCCATTGAAGTTTCTTATTTGGTGGCACTCAGAATCACTAGCGCAATGAAAACTCACACCATTGCTGAGGATTTACTGTTACCAGTGGCCAAAGATATTGTTTGAGTTTTGATCAGAGACTAATTTGTTATAAATTGAGTTCAATTTCCTTATCTAAGGACACTGTCTGTAGAAGAATAGATGACACGTCTGCTAACGTTCTTCATCAAGTAAGCCAGGAAATTAAATCTACTCGATTTCCATTATTTAGCGTCCAGCTCGATGAATCTACAGACACTGCAAATCATTCACAATTACTGGTTTACCTGAGGTATATTAATGATGGCAGCCATAAAGATGAGTTTATTTTTTGCAAACCTCTTGAAATGACAACTAGTGCATGTGATGTATTTGACAAATTGGTTCTTTTCTGAAAGAACATAAGAACTCTTGGGAAAAGTTTTGTGGTGTTTGCACAGATGGTGCTCCATCATTTGTTACTGAATGAGTTACTAAAAGTCATTGGAACTCACTGTATGTTTCATTGGCAAATATTAGTAATGAAGATGCTGCCACAAGAGCTACAAGAAGTAATGAAAAGCATCATAAGTTCTGTCAGTTTTGTAATGGCAAGCACTTTCAACAGTTGACTGTTTTTGCATCTCTGTAACAAGTTGGATGTGCTGAATAATGCTCTGCTATTTCACACTGAAGGGAGATGCTTGTCAAGAGGAAAGGTTTTAAAATGTGTTTTTGAGCTTCATGATGAACTCAAAATGCTTTTTAATTAGAAAGCAAGACCACAGCTTGAAACACTTTTCAGCAATAAAAGTGAAATTCAAAAGACAGCTTACTTCGCTGACATCTTGAATGAGTTAAATTGATCACTTCAAGGATCAAATGCAACATGCTTCAATTGTTCTGAAAAGATTTGATCCTTCCAAATGAAACTTCATCTTTGGCAAAAATAATTGGATTAAAATAAAATTTACACATGGCTTACCTTAACTGATTTCTGTGAGGAACATGACAGTGAACCAGACAAAATGATTACAATGAAAATTCCTGTGAAAGAACACTTGCACATGCTTGCAGATGAAATTTCACTGTACTTTCTAAATCTACCAGACACCCCATTTGCACTTGCCAGAAGCCCATTCATAAGCAAAGTTGAAGATATTCCTGAGACAGCACAGGAGCAATTTCATTGACCTTATTCATAGTGATGCGGTGAGAAACAATTTCTTTACAATGCTAGTTACAAAACTCTGAATCAATTGTTTGAAGTACTATCCTGTTCTGTTTGAGACTGTGTTACGCCTTCTTCTTCCATTTCCAGCAACTTATCCTTGTGAAACAGGGGTTTCCAGCTTGTTGGCTATCAAGTCTAGATACAGAAGTAGACCTGTCATGGAAGATGATCTTCACTGTGTACTTGCAGAGACTGCCCCAAGAATTTCTGATCTTGAGAGAAAGAAGCTCTCTTGATCTTTGCACTGACAATGGTTTTTTTATACACACTGTCCCAAAATGTAGCAATGTAGTTTACAATTTTTTTTTAAGACTGTTGCCCATGCTACACTATGCTTCAGGACAAAAATTTCATTTATTTATAATCATAAATAAATATTTCACAATATATGATTACATATTGTTTTATGATTAATCATTGATTCAATTAAATTCAATTTGTAAAAACGAAAATAAAGCTTGTATATTAGATATTTATATTATGATTCATAACTAACAAAATTACAATTATGAAATAGAAATGAAAATAATTTTATGGTTGAGGGTCATCACAACATGAGGGTCATGACATTAGGAATGTTGAGAACCACTTTGCTAGAATAATACATGTCAAAATAAGCAAAGAAAACATGAAAATAGAAAATATATGGTGTCACATTCACTGATCTGTGACAATTTCAGCACTGGGAGTGTAGGGGTGGAGTCTAGCCTGTTAATCTGGAGCTAGCCAATGAGACCTCTGTGTGGGCATGGCTTTCTCCTGAGAATACTGGGAAGTCTTGCATTATTTCCCAATTGGAGGTGAGAGACTTGACTCAGTCTCTTTGAGATGGTCTACTGACAAGACAAGAGGGGAGCATGAACTAGAGCCTGAGTTCTGAAGCCTGGAGGAGCCGGAGGAGAAGGCACACGGGAATACCCTGATGGAACCAGACCTCTGAAGCAGGAAAAGCCAGAGACCCCTCCCAGCACTGAGATGATTCTACTGCCAATGGATACTACTGATAGACCTGAGAGCTGGAAGTGAGGAGCCATGGGGAGATCCATGCCAGCGCCAGGATGCTTCTACTGCTGCTGGACACACAAGACTGCATACACAGCCCTGTGATTGGCCTGGTGTGATTGCACGTGCTTTGTGAGTCAGAAGGAGACTTTATAGACTGGTATCAGACATATGGGCTAATATTGGACTTGTGACCTTGGACTGGATTGGGTTGTGATGCTTTCTCAATGTTCTATTCCTCCTGTATATAAGCCTTCCCCTTATATCCATACACATGTTTATGAATTTGTTTCTCTAATTTACCTGGGCTAACACATACGGTTCTCCCAAGCCACTATTCATTGAGCATTATAAAGGCAAGAGATCTGAACCAAAATTAAATGACCTGAAAATCTATAACCTTTAGATAGCAAGTCATCTGGTCTTTCTCACATCAACATATTTCAGCTTTAAGTACAAGGGAGAATTTCAGCCTTTAATTTGCAATAAGTGAGGTTAACGTAAAGTCCAGTTCACTTAGTGGGGTTTCCAAACTGGAGCTTTCTAGTGTGGCCTATAAAGAATATGTATTTTGAAAATACAGAACAGTGTAGTGGTTGTGTGTGGGACTGTGACCCACTGGTTTGGTGGTTCAAATCCAGCAGCAGCTCTCCAGGAGCAAGGTTGGGTCTCCTAGTCCTGTCAGAGGGCAGTGATGCCAAACCGTGCCCCTCCCCCCAAAAATATAGATTATAAGTCCTGGTAATCTATAGCAAGTGGTGTGGGTTACTAACAACTGGATAGAAATGCAAAAGTGTCGAATTAATTCTCTGGTACTTTTGTCCTGCAAAGCCTAATTTTACTCTTCTAGATAGAGAACACCTGTGGTAATAAGTCCGTAGCATTTACTGACTGGCCGGTGCCTGGGGGATGTTTGATGCAGCATCAATAGTTTCTGCAGCTAGAAATTACCACATGCAGTATAGTACTCTCTAATCTTTATTTTATTTTATTTTATTAAAAAACAATTTTATTAAAAAAACAATTTTATTGGGGCTTGGTACAACTCTTCTTTTTATTTAATGATTTTATTGGGGGCTCATACAACTCTTATCACAATCAATACATACATCAATTGTATGCAGACCACATTTGCATATTTGTTGCCACCATCATTCTCGAAACATCCTCATTCTACTTAGGCCCCCAGTATCAACTCCCCATATTTCTCCTCCCTCTCCACTCCCCCTCTCCCATAAAGCCTTAATAATTTACAAATTGTCATTATTTTGTCATATCGTACACTGTCCAATATGTCCCTTCACCCACTTCCCTGTTGTCCATACCCCAGGGAGGAGGTTATATGTAGATCCCTGCAGTTGGTTCCCCCTTTACTATTCCACTTTCCCTCCATTCCCTCCCCCCACCCCCGGTGTCAACACTCTCACCACTGGTCCTGAAGGGATCATCTATCCTGAATTCCCCATGCTTCAGGCTCTAGTGTACATTCCCTGGTCTAGCTGGATTTTTAAGATAGAATTGGAATCATGAAAATGGATGGGAAGAAGCATTTAAGAACTAGAGGAAAGTTGCATATTTCATTGTTGCTACACTGTACTTTGACTGGTTCATCTCCTCCCTGTTACCCCCCGTAAGAGGATACCACTTCGCCTATTGCTGGGCTTTGGTTCCCCAATCTGTGCTCCTCCACGTTTATAGTGCTATAATTTTTAGTTTTTTGATCCCAGATCCCTAATTTCTTCGACACCTCATCGTCATGCAGGCTGGTGTGCTTCTTCCATGTGGGCTTTGTTGCTTCTGAGCTAGATGGCCGCTTGTTTACTTTCAAGCCTTTAAAACCCCAGTCTCTTATTTCTTTTGATAGCTGGGCATCATCAGCTTTCTTCACCACATTTGCTTATGCACATCTTTGTCTTCAGTGAATGTGTCAGGAAGGGTAACATCATGGAATGCTAACTTAATAGAACAAGATGTTTTCTCATTGAGGAAGTACTAGAGTAGAGATCCAATGCCCATGTGTTGTCTTAATACTAACCCTATAAGTATATGCATGTAGATCTATTTCCCCGTCATCATATATAAATATGTTCACTTATGTACATGCCTGTATTTAGAGCGTTATAAATGCCCTTTACAGCCCCCCCCCCCCCAGTTCTTTCCTCTATTTCCTTTTACTCTCCTTTTGTCTCACTATCATGCTTAATCTCCATTTGGGTTTCGGTATTTTCTGTGTTACATTACTCTTGATCAATCCCTATCAGCCTTCTCAAACCCACCTTGCTACTGATTTTGGATCTGTTGTTGTTCCCTTGTCCCTGAAATAGTGAACACCACCTTCTTTCCCCTACCTCCTTATCTCCCAAGTCCTCCAGAAACCATCAGTCCCATCAGTTTGTTTCTCCAGACTGTTCATCCAGCCTATCTTATCTAGATACACTTGCAGAGTTAATGGTATATACAAAAAATAAGCAGGATGTTGCAAGATGAAGTGACAAAAGAAATCAAAAGAATGACAGCAACAAAAAAAACCCCCAATGTCTAGAAAACATTTATAAGTAAATAAAAAATGGTAACATCAAAAGAAAAACCTGTAAATGGTTCAAAGTCTGATCATTGACCTCCAGGAGTGTTCCTGGCTGAGTCAGATGGGGTGCCACATTCTGGCCTCAAAACATATCCTTGACACTCCCTTGGGAACTCCATGCTTTACTTCTCCTGCTGCTCTGCTGCATGCCCTTGCATTGGTGTGGTGGGGTCAGAGCAGGTGCATTCCCAACTCTGCTTCTCCAGTGTTGGCCCATAGGGCCTTTGGTCAGCAAGGGATAGTGTATTTCACAGTGGGGCTGACCAGAGGGTCCTCTCTGTGGAATGGCTCTTCTGAGTGGGGAGATCCTTCTCGAAGCTCGTTGGGCCAGGATAACCCCCACTCTCTCTTCCTCTCCCTTCATTTGCTCTCTTGTGCTCTACTCAGACATGTCGCTCTATCTGCACTGCAACCTGAGTGCAGTAAACTCCCCTGGGGGGAGGGGTGGCTGTCCATGTAGTTGGGCTTGGGGCTGAGTCCTTGGACCCCTCAGTTGGTTCCCCACTCCATCCTGTCATGCTGCAATGGCCTCCTAGAACCTCAGATTTAAGTTTGATGCCTCTTTCCCTGTGGAGATATTGACAATTTCCTCCCCTTGGGTGGATTAGTGCCCCATTACACATCATCATCTCCCTCTACCCTTCTAAGTTGGCTACCATATGTAGTCCTGGATTTGGTCTGGCCCCTGCCATTTTACCTGGGACTCACCCCAGGAATTTCTGTATACAGCAGCTTTTCCTCCTATGCCCTCTTTGCATTTTTTCAAAGTTTACCTCACTGGACTCATGCTGTGCTTTTCCTTTTGCGCTTGGCTTACTTCACTTAGCATAATTTCCTCCAGTTCTTCCCATGCAGTGATATGCTTCATACACTCATCACTGCTTTTCAGTGATGCTTAGTACTCCATTGTGTGTAAGTACCAAAGCTTTTTAATCCATCCATTCATCAGTTGATGGAAATTTGTGTTGTTTCCAACTTCTTGCAATTGTGAACTGTGCTGCAATGAACATTGGAGCACAGATGTCTGGCTGTGGTTTGTTTCTTGCCTTTTTTTTTGGGTCGTATGGTAGTTCAGGTTCCATCTGTTTCAGATATCGCCAAATCGATTTCCATAGTGGCTGCACATACCTACAGATTCACCAGCAGGGGATGAGAGTTCCTGTCTCCCCACAGCCCCTCCAAAACTTGTTGTTTTCTGATTTTTTCAATTTGGCTATCTTTGAGAGTGGTATCTCATTGCTGTTTTGATTTGCATTTTTCTTATGGCTAATGATCGGGAACATTTTCTCAAATGCTTATTGACCATTTGGATTTCTGCCTCTGTGAAACTTCTGTTCAGGTTTCTTTCCCACTTCCTAAGTGGGCAGTTAGTTTTGTTCTTTTTGGAAGCTATCAAGGCATTATAAATTTTAGTAATGAGGCCTTTATCTGATTTATCATTGTTAAAGATGTTTTCCCAGTCGGTGGACTCTCTTCTTACTCTTTTGGTCAATTCTTTTGATGTACACAGGTGTTTTTCTTCAGTGTACCCCACTTGTCAATTTGTGCCTCCTCTCTGTTTGTGTCCTTTCATATTTCTGATAGTCTATGTGTTCCCTGTGCCAAAGTTCTCAGGTTGGCACCAATTCCCTCACTGATAGTCCTAATAGTTTGGGGTTTTACCTTGAGATCTGTGATTCATGTTGAGTTTATTCTTGTGCCTGGAGTGAGGTAAAGGTCTTACTTAATTTTTCTACAGGTAGATATCCATTTTTTTCAGCACTACTTGTTGAAAAGAATATCTGTTTCCCATTTGATATTTTAGGGACCCTTATCAAAAATCAAAAGTCTGTATGCTGATGCTTTTATTTCTGAGCTTTCAATTCTTTTTCATTGGTTTGAGTATCTATCATTATACCAGTACCATGCTGTTTTGACCACTGTGGCTATATAATATGTGTTAAAGTCAGGCAAAGCAAGTCCTCCCATGGTGTCCTTCTTCTTGAGAAATTCTCTGCTAATTCTGGGTTTCTTCCTTCTCCATATGAAGTACAACTCATATCACAATCCATTCATTGATTGCGTCATGTACATTTGTACATTTGTTGCCATTATCCTCAAAACATTTGTTTTCTACTTGAGTCCTTGGTATCTGTTCCTATGTTTCCCTCCTTTCCCCTTGTCTCAAAATGGTTAGATCCAGTCTGATTCCAGTCTGTGAGCCAGATGTTAAGCTGGAATCTTTAAAATCACACTGGGGGGCTAATAAACTAGGAAACAGGAAAACCACAGGGTGGTGGAGGTCAAACTGGGTAAATCCAGATTCATGGCTTTTCTTTACTTGCATAGCTGTTGGGAGATGAAAAATGGGGAAGCAAGAAGAAGAACCAGATAGCAAGTCAGGCTTGTGGTTGTAGTGTTGAATGAATCCAAGGTCAACAGGCATTATAACAGGCTTCTGATACCTCCCAGGATTTTTAGGCAATATGGCAGGTCTATGAGCCAAATGCAGGATCTTGATCTGCAAGAAGTAAAAGAAGCCTTCTTACAAAGTCTGCTTAAATATGCGTAGGCCACACTCCCAAGGACATTTCCTTTCAATTGACCTGAGAAGAGAGACTGCACTCCTCTCTAAATTTTTTCACTGCTCATAGAATATTTTATCAAGGAGTTATGTACATTATGTTATATAACACCCTAAAGAGAGCCTCAACTGCCAAACTATGAGAATCCTGGTACACCCATGTTGACCCCAAACCTAACGAACACAGTTTTTGTTGGGTATTTCTAATGGGGCTCAAGGAAAGAGTGTTAACTTGAATGACCTGGGTTTCCTGGCACAGAAATTGAGGAGCTTAGGATGTCTCCTTGCCTCACTGTGTGCTGGCAAATATACAAGTTAAAACACTCCAGGAGCCCACAAATTCCTTACAAAGTGACTGTGGGCACACTAGCTTTAAAGAGGTAAAACAGGAAACCATTTTTAATACATTTCCACAGTCAGCACAGGTTCGTGATTGCTCATTTTTCCAGGGTAATTGCAATCCATCTTAGGTGTACAGGCTGGTGCTCCCAGGCATAAACCCACTGCAAGTGGAAGATGCCCATGACTCTGGACAAGAGGAGCCAAATTCAATGCAGTGCTCCCCAGGGGCATGTGCTAATTTTCTTCTCCCAATTTTTTAACTCCCATGGCTTTAAATGCTCAGTAAGATTTACTTATAAAACACTTTTGCATCATCACCATAGTCTGTACTTTGGTTTTAGGATAAAAGTAATCTTTACTCAAGAAGTTTTATTTGCTAGTCCCATTTTGAGAGAGGTTCTTTGTTTCAGGATGTGTTTATTTTACTTTGGGATGAAGGTCTGTTTATAAATTTTATTCAACTTTAGACCATAACATAAAAGTTCAAGTATTTATCCTCTTTTTATAAGATATTCCTTTGTATGCAGAAAATTTACACAGGATTCAGAGATTAGAACTGGGGTCAGGACCTAGACTTTTAAGTCAGGGTATAGGTAACTTAAGTGGACAAGTACAAATCCCAAATGCAGTTGATGGTAAATCTAGAAGGCAGCATGGAATTGATCTCCCAGCCTGCAGTCAGGTCTTTTAAAATGATTGAGGGTATGGATACATGAGTCAAACTAATCTCAGAAATCAACACAAATCAGTGCTAGGTAGATCAATGGAGTCTGAAGTGAAATATCATAAATCAAGTCTGAACAGGCATTAATTCAAATCCTTCCTTAATCTTAGGATGTTATGTGGAAGGAGAAGGCGATTATGTGCAAAAGGCCACTGAAACAAAAGATTATATTTTAGAACAAGCCTGTTTTTTCTCACTTTAGAGTCCAGTACTTGGGAATCAAGACTGCAATAAAACACGTCCCCTCACTTTCTTCATAAGTAGATGTCAGAGAACAAGGGGAGATAAAGCACAAGTGTTGTCAGGGGCCTGGCTATCCGGCTGATTCTGGGAAGGTACGTTTCAGAAGGGAGTTTATGAGATAGCTAAGAGTCCACTTTTTTCATTCATAATGCAAAGATCACCCAAAGGAGGTAAAAAAAAAAATCATACAAAATTTTAAGTATCCAGTGATGCCCACCCCCCAAATTTTTTTTGTAAGTATCTTTTAATGCTATTTCCCCACAAACTGTTTAAAGCCCCCTAACAGTACCAGGGCACAGCCTTATTGGAAAGATTGAATGAAGATTACTAATGCATGTATATAGCACTGAGCCAGAAACCCTTCAATTAATAGGAGGCCAGGACCTGCTTTATCTTCCTGATTGTTGGTTTGCTTATATCCATTTGAAAGAAATTGTGTGGTGGCTTCTGACCACTGAGTATCACCATCCATAATTACATTGGACAATGTTATGTTGTGATCAATAGGACTTTCTTTGGGTGATTTTGGGGAAGTGCTTAGCTAATTCTTTCTTGCTAGTCTATCTTCGTCTGAAAGTTTCATTTAAACACATGGACCAAAGATGATTCCGTTGGCATTTGAAATATTGGCAGCATGATTCTCAGCAATATTATATGTGTATCAGCCAGGAAAAGTTGAAAACCTGGTGGGTATGTAGTGAATTTTGTCTCTGTTGTTATTATTAGGAGTCTGTTGAGTTGGCTCTGGGTTACCCTATGTTTTGTATAGCAATATGAAACACTGTGCTATAATGAGCCATCCCCATAATTATTAAGCATACTGTTACAGTCACTGTACTGATCCATTTCACTGACCAGCTCCCTGTTGATGTTAACCACTTGACTGCTATTGAGGATCGTCCTCTTTTTCTTTGACTTTCTGCTTTACCCAGAACAGTGTCCTATTCCAAGGACTTTTCTCTCCTGTGAGACCATCTCAACAGCCTACTCATGAGGAAGATTCTGGCTATACTTCGTTCAAGATATGTTTGCTTTTCTAGAATTCCATGATACTCCAAAGATTCTTCACTGGAATCATATTTCAATGTATAGTTTTCTGTAGTCTTCTCTATTCATTGCTCAGTTTTAATATGCATGTGGTACTATTCAAAATACCATAGCTTGGGCCAGGAGTTCCTCTGGCCTCCATCTGGTATCTTTGCTGTTTAATGTTTTCAAAGAGGTCTTGTGCAGATTTCCCCCACCAATATGTGTCATTTTATTTCCTGACTATGTCTTTCAAGAGTACTGATTGTGAATACAAATCAAATGAAATCCTGGAGAATTTTAATCTTTACTGTTAATCATGATGTTGCTTATTGTCCCAGTTGTAAGATTTTTTTTTCTCATAATGAGGTGAAGTCCACAATGGAAGGAAAAGCTATTATAATCCTGATATATATAATTTATATACAGTATATTGTAATATATAATAATATTTTATTATTGGAATTATATTATATTATTAAATATAAAATATTATAAAATATAATATATATTAAAATTATAAAATATATAAAATAATAAAATTACAATATATTATAATATACAATATATACGAACTTATAATATATATTAACTAATATATATATAACTTATCCTTCCTTACTTAAACCACGCAGTATCCATTCTGTTTGGTGTCTCATGGTTGATGAGCACAACGAGTGTTCAGGAATTCCCACTGTTTGAAACGATGTCCATAGTTTGTTATGATCCATCCAGTCAGACATGGTGGCTTGCATGTTTCTGAGGTCCTGGAAGTTGTGCTACAGGTTTTTCAAACACTAGCAGGGTCACCCAACTGAACAGGTTTCAGTTCTGCTTCAAAGCCAAGAACAAACGCTAAAGAATATCCTGTACTCCTCTGACAAAAAAAAACAAAAACAAAAAAACAACTATTGAGAATCTTATGAAGAGCAACCAAACATTTTCAGTTATTGAAACCTCACAAATACCGGTGTCATATTGTCACATATGGTGCCTCTTCAGTTGTAAGGCCCTCAAAATATGACTGAAGAAGAGCTGTCTTCTCAAAGTAGAGTCCACTTTAATGACTTGGATGGAGGAAAGCTTTCGGAGTATGAATGACAATAAGAAGAAACAGCTGCAAACCTCTATTGGAACTTTGGATGTGTGAAATATGATGGTAGGAAAATTGTAAGTCATCAAAAAATGAAATGCAACACATAAATGTTGATATTCTGGGTATTAGTGAGCTGAAATGGGATGGTATTGGTTATTATGAATCAGAAAATCATATGGTTTACTATGCTGGGAATGACAAATTGAAAGGGAATGGTGTTGCATTTATCATGAAAAGGGAAATTTTGCCATAGATGAAAATCTGAGGACCAAGGAACTGAGGGTGATGGTGGTGTGAGACAATGAGGGGTATCTGTTAAGTAATTGTTAAGAACCTTCATAAAAAAAGCATTTCAAGATCTAATTTGAAGTACAGTGCTATCTGCTATAGGGTAATGGTTATATATATACCAAGACATTTAGTTCATATGACTGTTATTCAAATTTATGTACCCATCACTAATGCTGGTGATGAAGAAATGAAAGAATTCTACAACTGTCTTTAGGCTGAAGTTGATCAAACATAAAGTCAAGATGCATACAATAGTTATTTACTATTTCTATATGATTTTGATGCAGCCCAGTCCTGCATCATCCTCACAAGGGTTCCCATGCTTGAGTCCTTTGCCGCAGCCACAAGGGGTATCAACCTCTTTGAGTGATTTCTTCTTTTCCACTGCTTTCCCACTATACCAAGGATGATATCCTCCTGGGTCTGCGCTCTCCTGAAAGCATGTCCAAAATATGTAAGATGAAGTCTCCTCACCTTTGCTTCTGAGAAGCATTCTGTTCTTCCAAGGCATATTAGTCTGTCCTTTCAACAGTCCATAATACTTTTAGTATTTTTTGCCAACATCTCATAAATGCATCAAATCTTTTTCAATAGCCTTTATTCAATGTCACATGCATATAAAGCAATTGAAATACCATCTTTGGCTCAGGTGTACCTCAATCCTCAAGTAAAACCCTCACTTTCCAATAATTCAATTTGTGCAGCAGATTTACCTAATGTAACTTGTCTTTTGATCTCTGGACACTGCTTCCACCAAACTGATTTTGCATGTATGCATGCAAGAAAAATCCTCGGCAACTTCAACATTTTCTCCAATTATTCTGATAGTCCTTCCTCTAGATTTCCAACTTGAGAATTCCCATAACAAGTAAATATCATTTCATTTGGATTACCTGTTTGGTCCATTTCAGACTGAAGTCATTGATAGAAATTTCCAATTTATCTCTAGCTTTTTTTATGGATGCACAAATTTGCATAATAATTATATCGATGAGATTTCCTTGAAGGCAGGTAGATATAATATACAGCATTGTACTTCAATATCGGTTTTGAAATATCCGTTTTTACAATGAATGCCACACCATTTCTCTAAATTGTGTATTCCTATAATATGCGTTTCTGATCTAAAATGGCCACTACTAGTCCATTTCAGCTCATGAATGCCTTGGATATTGATTTGTATTTCTTCATTTCATTTTTGGCAACTTCCATTTTTCCTTGATTCATATTTCTTTTCTTTAAAAAATCATTTTATTGGTGGCTCATGCAACTCATCACATTCCATACATCTATCTGTTATGTTAAGCACATTTGTACATTTGTTGGCATCATTTTCAAAATATTTTCTTTGTATTTGAGTCCTTGGTATCAGCACCTCATTTTTTTCCTTCCTTCTCCCACTCTTCCTCCATCATGAACCCTTGATAATTTATAAATTATTCTTTTTTCATATCTTACTCTGATCGATGCCTCCCTTCACCCATTTTTCTGTTGTCTGTCCCCCAGGGAGGGGTTATATGTAGACCATTGTGATAGTATTCCCACTTTCTTCCCCTACCTTCCCCTCTTGGTATTGCTATGCTCATTGTTTGTCTAGAGGAGCTTATATGTCCTGGATTCCCTGTGTTTCCAGCTCTGATCTCTACCTATGTATATACTCTGGCCAAGTCAGATTTGCAAGGTAGAATTGGGATCATGATAGTGGGAGGAGAAAGTATTAAAGAACTAAAGGAAAATTATATGTTTCATCAGTGCTGTACTGCACCCTCATTTCTTCCATGTGACCCTTCTGTAAGAGAATGTCCAGGTCTACAGACGGGCTTTGGGGTTCCACTCTGCACTCTCCCTTATTAACATGGATACATTTTTTTTCTGGGTCTTTGATGCCTAATGCCTGTTTCCATTAGCACCTCATGATCACAAAGGTTGGTGTGCTTCTTTCATGTAGACTTTGTTGTTTCTCAACTAGATGGCCGCTTATTTATCTTCAAGTCTTTAAGACCCCAGATGCTATATCTTTTGATAGACACCATCAACCATCTTCACCACATTTGCTATGTACCCCTTTTGTCTCCAGTGATTTTGTTGAGAAGGTTAGCATTACAGAATTCCAGGTTATTAGAACAAAGTGTTCTTGTGTTGAGGGGGTACTAGAGTAGAAGCCCAATGTCTGTCTTCTACCATGATACTTAACATAGAAATATGTGTACATTGATCTATTTCCCTATATATAATAGGTAAGTATATTTCTTTTGTACATTCCTGTGTTTAGACTTCTATAAATGCCCTTTGCCTCCTAGTTCTTTCCTCTATTTCTTTTTACTTTCCTCTTGTCCCACTGTCACGTTTGGCCTTCATTTGTGTTTCAGTCATTCCCCTCTCAGTTATATTGCCTGTGATCAAGCCCTACCAGGCATCTTACACCTCTTAGCTGTCGATTTTAGATCACTTGCTGTTCTCTTGCCCCTGGGTTTGTTAACAACCACTTGCTTTCCCCCCTCCTCCTCTCCCATGACACCCCAGGACTTTCTCCTCTGGTTCGTCATCCAGCCTGTCCTATCTAGACAGGCATGCAGAGACAAGAGCAAGCACAGGAGCAAGAGAGAGCAAAGCAAAAAAAAAAACAAACAAAAAAAAAACAAGAAAAGAAAATGAAACACAAAACAACAAAAGCAACAAGAATAACAAAAACCAGCGACCAAGGTGAAAAACACAGAAAAGATAGAAGAAAGAAAAACCTAGAAATAGTTCCAACTCTGCTTTTTGTCATTCAGGAATGTGTTCTGGTCAGTGTGATGGGTACCCTGGATCCCAAATCTACGTTTTGTGTTCCCTGGGGACGTCATTGCTTTGCTTTCCTTGTTGCTCTGTTACATGTTCTTAGAATGTCACCCTGGTGTGTGTGTGTGTGTGTGGGTGGGGGGGGGTGGGGTCAGATCGGGCACAAGTCCTGCACTATGCCTTCAGTGTTATTCCTCATAGCAATTTTGCACATTGCTCTTTGCTTCCAATTTTGCACTCCTATCAACAGTAATTATCAGTGAACCTTATTTGCATATTTACTCAAGTTCAAGCTGAATAAATTTGTAGATTTTTTTCAATTTCTTCATTATTAAATTTAGTGATTAGTGTGTCATTTTGAATAATTGTTGTATTAACTTGTCTTTTTTATACGTCTATAGATATTATCCTGTCACAGACAGCATACTTCAAGATAGATTTTGTTCATTTGGAGGATGGGTAGGACACCATTTATTTTGAATTTGTCATTCCTCTTGTGGTTAGCCATATGACCTTCTGATTTAAAATGGCCAGTAACCCTCCATTTGAGTTCACTAATGTGTAGGATATTCATCTTTTTAACTTCCATTTCATTTTTGATGATTTAAAATTTTCCTGAATTCACAATTTGTACATTCTGATTAGTAAAGGATGATTGCACTTGTTTGTGCTCGTTTTGATTCATGACACAGTAAATGAATGTCACAAAAGCCTTACTCTATTGACATGATTAAGACTGTGAGGCAGCAGCTCTTATGTAGTCATATTTTGAGTGCCTCATCTTTCATCAGTACATCATACACAGTTCAGCTGCTGTGCACAAGGTTTTCAGTGGCTGTGGTAGTTACTTAATCCTTTGTCAATTTGAGAAGATTAAGAGTGACGTGGTGGTGTCTGCCCTGTTAATCATTTCATAGCCAATAAGGCCTCTGTGTCGACAAGGCCTTCTCCTGAGGATTCTGGGAACTCCTGTATTCCGCCTTGGAGGTGGAGACACTCTTTCTCGTTCACTCCCTGGGAGACCATGCAGCTGACAAAATACATGGATCTACATTAGTGTCCTGAGCTGGAGGAGCCTCTGGGAGACTCCTGTCAGTGCAGAGATGCTTACAAAGCCACTTGAACCACCAGACTTTCCTCCCACTGGCCTGTGATCTTCCTGCATTCGGCACCATTGCATGTGTTTTGTGAGTCTGAAGAGGACACTCTAGATTGGTATCAGACATTTGTGCTGATATTGGACTTAGTGACTTTATCTGGACTGGGCTGGGATATTGTCCATTCCTTTTTGGTAGTCTGTTCTTGCTGAATCCTGCCCATCATGGGCGACCCAGCAAGTAAACATTTGTTTCATAACTTCTAGCATCAGAGCAACCTCTAAGTCACCACACTATGATAGAAACATGGGGGACCTAGTATGGAGTGACCCCCAAATATGTCAGCTACTATGATTACTTGCATTATAACGAATATAGCATTATTTCATGTATTATTTTCCAAAGGTGAGTTTTGTTCATACAATGTAACTTTTCTGCCTAGATGTCATTAAAATGACTGGAGTATTGTAGCAGTGCAATGTTCTCTGCTATCCAGCTCAATGTATGATAGTCTAGCTGTGTGTTTATTCCAAGGACGTTAAGAACATCTCAGAAAGCATCTCAAATAGATTCAATTTTGAGGAATCAGTGATAAAATTCTTAGAATACATATTTTTAAGCATATAATGGGAGAAAATTAATCACAAATTAACATCCTAGAGAATTTGTTGTTGATTTCTAGTAGGTAAATGCTCAGCTAAAAATAGATGCCTCTTTTACCTAGGAATAAGGGGAAGTCTATATTAGGCATTAAATAGTATTCTCAATCATAGATGCTTTCCTTTGCTCCTTTACAGACAGATTCAGTCAGTCACATTGGAATAACATAGCTAGAATATATTTTTGTTTCTCAAAAGGATGAATTCTCTTCTTCCACAGCAATACTCAGAAGATAGCACTGCTTTCTATCTTGCACATTAGAAACTTAAATTTAGAGATGATAAGTCCACAGTGGTGCTGGAGTTGGGATTTGAGCCCAGGTCAGTCTGCCTGACAGCAGGGACCCATCTGTTTTTCTTTTTCCATCAGTAAATGACTGCAGGAGCAGATGGGAAGGCTCAGCATGCAAATCCCTCACTGCTCACACAACTGAGAGGTCATTCAAATGTCCACATGTGGGCACCAGGCAGCCTTCTCTGAACATAAAGCATGATGGCTCACTGGCTGAGCAAGTCTTCTGCACACATGAAATGTTATGGGGCCACATTTATGGTTTATTTCTATGAGCAGCTCTTCTTAGAATGTTATAGGTCAAAACAAGAAGGATATTTCCTAAGTGTCTAGTGAAAAATCACTTTGGTTTTCATCTTGTGTGAGACAAAGTGATTTATCCCCAGATTCTATTTGTTCATATCTATCTATCTATCTATCTATCTATCTATCTATCTATCTATCTATCTATCTAATCTTTCTATCATCTATCCATCTATGATCTATCAAATCTATTTTATTGTGTATTAATTCATCCACCAATTCATCTGTCCAACAATCTTTAACTATGATTTTTTATAGACTTACCTGTACTAGAGTGGAATAGTTTTTCTCTCTCCTGTTTCTCTCTCTCTCTCTCACTGCTAGATGATGGGAAAGGGCTATAATAGATCTTTGTGAATTTCTCCTTATTCAAAACTTAGGGTTTGCTCCATTAAAGTCAAACAATCAAGCCAAAAGATCCAGACCACACTGACATGGAATACTGGTAAATTATCAGCCTTAAAGATACAACCAAATGTTTTCAGTCTGGCTGTGTCTCACTAAAACAATTACCCAGGGTATTGGAGTGTGCTGTACAGCAACATAGTAAAGAAACAGTGGCATGGGGGGCAGAGTGTATGTTTCATTGAAAGTCTGTAAAGTGACTGTTTACCTTGGAAGTTTGTTTTTTTTGTCCAGGGCAACCCACCAAATTCACATATTAGAAATCCATGAATACAAGACCGGGTTTTCACATTGGGGTATCTGCAGAGTATCAAAGTACTCTTACACAGAGTACCAATGAATCACATCATAGGAAAGTAACAGATGATGAATCAGAAAGAACATAGACTTTGGATTGAATAAAAAGAAGTTGTTCAATATCTGGCATTCATTTTTCTGGCTTTGTGATAGATTGGTCTCTGAGTGAAGCCAGGAATAGATTTCGAAGAAAGATGACTGCAAATGATAAACAGGAAGGGAATGGAGTGGGTGTTGTTATACTACAGTTCTGAAGACAAAGTGAATAAGCAAAATGTATATGAATCGCTCAATGGAAAACCATTCTTCTCTGTAAACCTTGACTCAAATCACAATAAAAGGTTGAAAAATCTGTGCTTTCTGAGCATCACTTATTCATTTATAAAACAGGGCTAATTATTCCTGATTTTCAGAACAAATGTAATATGGGATATTCCATATTCTAAAATACATATTCTCATGAGTACTTTAAGATAATGGTGTCATAATTGTATATAATGTAAGATGGAATGTAGTGTCCATGTTGACCAGTCAGTTGGTGATTCTCATCAGTTCCAGAAATTATTTTGTATCATTTATTTTTGGTTGGTAATAAGCTATCTCAAACTTAGGGCCTTGAAACATAGAATTCCCTGATCAGTTTAGGCTCATTAGGGCCAGCTCATCTCTCCTATGTGACTGTGTTCAGGAGTAGCTAGATGGGGGCAGAAACAAAGAGGATTTACGTATCTGGTGCTTCTGGGTCTGACCAGGGAACTTTCTCTCTCTCCTGTCTCTCAAATAGGTTGACCTGATCATACTTGATGCCTGAGGGTTCCAATGACCTTTCAGTACCCATCAGAGAAGATATACATCCTGGCAAGATTCCAGGTGAAACTACATCGACTCCAGGTGTGGTTGGGAGGAGAATGAAGACTTTTCAGCATCTTTTATCCACTATCATCACAGTATCAAATTAATGACCTCTTTGCAAGTTCCATCTTTACCATAAGCAATGGAGACTGGCAGGCTGATATAGGAAGATAACAATGGGCTCCTACTGCCAGAATAGAAACATATACTACTAACTGCTCCAGAAATATGAGTGGGACAGATAAAATGAGCTCGCAAAGCAAATTATCCTTTATGAATGTTTTTTCTTAATGAGTATCTTTATGCCCCTAATATAACATGTTAACACTATGGCTAAGGTTATAGTGAGTAGAATTCCAGGAAGTGCTTTCAAAGTTATGTCATGAAATGTATAAACAAGGTCACTTTTCCATGTATCTTCCTCTCAAACCAGAGCAGCATCACCTTCACCCCTCAGTATTGCACCCAGATATATGTAGAAACGTACACAATGTCAGAACCCACCTTTGTCTCTCAAAGCGGGAGAGCTTCCTTGAAGAAGCTTTTTACTTTTATAATCTATGCCTTTCTATTTAAAAAGGAATTCTGCATTACTGGTGACTGTATTGCTCGTGTAAGGTCACATGTGCGTGTGCATGTGTATGTGTGGGACTGTTTATGTGAGCACACGTGCAAGTGTGTGTTTAAGTGCCAGTGTGTGCATAGGTATATAAGATTGGGAGTGAGTACATGAGCATGTGTATGTGAAATACACACCCATGTATTAGGATTTGTGTGAATGCATGGCTATGTTTGCATGTGGAAATCTGTAAATGAGAGGAGAATCAACAGTAGACACAAACACAAACAAATGCACTATTGATTTCTAGGGATGTAATTAGTCACTCGGAGTGTTGCTGGCTGCCAAGCCTGCAGCTACTCCTGCCTACCACTGTGACCCATCAGTGACCCATCAGTCTGTTTAAGGGATTGAAATGGGAGCATGAGCCCTGCCATTCCAGGACTAAAGGGGACATGGAAATCCCTGGATTGCGGATGCTGATTGTCCGAGTTGGAAGAGGACCAGTTTCCAGAGAGGAGAACCTAGTGCCCTCTGAACTGGCATCTTTCTTTTGATGATTTCACAAGGGATTCTGCTAGCCTCTGATTTGTTCCCCTTATTCTCAAACACAGTCACTACATCCTCTAGTTTCCCAAGCAACTGAAGCTCTAAGGGCCAGGAATGGGAGGAAGAAAGGGACAAGCATCGTTGCATTCTGTTTGGTTTTTCCCACTCGCCTTTTACCAGCGGTATGAGCCTTTGCCTCTTATAGTCTGCAAAAATGAGTTTTCTTTCCCCTGACTTGTCTGTTGAATTAAACTGCTGTCCCAACATTTCCACATTTTATATTATGTGTATGTCTACAAAGGAGCTCTGGTGATCAAATGCTAGGCTAAGAGGTGGAACTCAGCGGTTCAAACCCATGAACCACTCTTCAGGAGAAATCTTATTCCATGAAGAGGATAGGCTTGTGTGGCAGTCATGACCTCGTGTGTCAATTTCATGATTGGGAGTCTAGGGGTGGAGTCTAGCCTGTCAATCTGAAGATAGCCAATGAGGCCTCTGCGTGGACAAGGCTTTCTCCTGAGAATTCTGGGAAGACTCACGGTATTTCCCAATTGGAGGAGAGAGACTTGATTCAGTCTCTTGGAGTAGGTCTACCAACAAGACAAGATGGTGGCATGCTGATAAATCCTGAGTCCTGGAACCTGCAGGAGCTGGAAGAAAAGCCACATGGGTTTGCCCTGATGGAACCAGACTTCTTGGGTTGGAGAAGCTACAGAGAGGCCTCTGCCAGCACTGAGATGCTTCTACTGCTAATGGATACTACTGATGGACCGTGAGCCCTGGAAATGAGGAGCCATGGGGAGACCCTTGCCAGCCCTGGGATGCTTCTACTGCTTCTACTGCCGCTGTATACACAAGTCCTTGCACCCACTGGCTTGTGATTGTCCTAGTGTCATCACATGTGCTTTGTGAGTCAGAAGGAGACTTTATAGACTGGTATCAGACATACGGGCTAATATCAGACTTAGGACTTTGGAATGGACTGGGTTGGGATGCTTTCTCAATGTTCCATTCCTCTTGTATAAATCTTTCCTTTATATTCACATGCATGTTTATGAATTTGTTTCTCTAGTGTCCCCGGACTCACACACCTTGGAAACACGATGCAGCAGTCCTCTGTTGTACAGGGACACACTGAGGTGGAAATTTCTCAACAGCAATGGCTATTTCCGTACAAATTCATTTTAGCTTTGGGATGATTGGGAATTTTCATGGAAGGAAATGATGACAAAAATCTCTCTCACATTACATTTAAATGAAGATCTTATTGTGATAGTAGTTTAATTGACATGAGGCAATTTTGTGTGTGAAGTGTTTAGAATACTTGTTTCAATATGTACTTTGCATTAAGCATTATGATAAATGCTACATACATGTTCACTTTGCAACAAGGTTAGGAGCTAAATGTTATTATTGTTTTCATTCTGGAAGTCAGTCAAATTGATGAGCAAGGCTGAGCCCTGGTGGCGTAGTGGTTGTGCCCAGGTCTGCGGTCCACTGGGATGGAGGTTCAATTCCAGCAGTGGGGCTGGGCCTCCTGCAATATCAGATAAAGTTAGCAAAGTGTGGCCATGCTTATTTTAGCATTTGAGCCATGGTTCTTCGATTGAGGTGTAACCTAATATTATTATCACTTCCATTTTGTTTTATTACATTTCTTTTGTTATGGAGAACAGAGACAGGAAAGCAAGCACTGGTTCAATTGTTTCTACTTGTATAGTTTAATTTTGTTAGTAGTAATATTCTTTTTTAAAATTAAATCATTTTATTGGGGGCTCATACAACTCTTATTACAATCCATACATACATCCACTGTATCAAGAACCTTTGTACATTTGTTTCCCTCATCATTCTAAAACACTTGTTTTCTACTTTAGCCCCTGGTATCCGCTCCTCATTTTTCTCCACCCTCCTCCCTCCCCCACCCCCATGAGCCCCTGATAATTTATAATTATTATTATTTTGTCATATCTTACACGTTCCTCCATCTCCTTTCACCCACTTCTCTGCTGTCCATCCCCCAAGGAGGAAGTTATATGTAGATCCTTGCAATCTGTTCTCCCTTTCTACCCCACTTCTCTCCACCCACCCATTATCACCCTTCTCACCACTGATTCTGAGGAGTTCTTCTGTCTTGTATTCCTTGTATTTCCAGTCTTATTAGTAACATTATTTGACTTGGAAAACTGTTCTTAAAACACCCTCCCCCCCCTCCCCCCGAGTTGTTCTTCGCCTATTAATTCAAACTCACTGTCCTTCATTTTATACCCTAATCTTTTGAGTTGCTGCTGCCACATTGGCCCCATAGAGACAGCTATAAAAGAGCATATTGTTCTAGGCAGACATTTATGCCTACTGTAGCTAGACTATTGTCTAGCTTTAAGAAGGCTTCAGGTAATCTTCTTTGTTTGAGTTTTAAAGATGATTTCAGGGTATTAGTTTCAAGGCTTTGTTTAGTATCCATGGTTTCAGAGACCTTGGGAGTCCATCATGAGGATTTGAAATTCTGTTCTGCTTTCTTCCTTTTTGATTAGGATATTTTCCCCCAAGTAGTATACATTCTTCCTGGACATAGACACTTAAAGAATTGTCGCGCGCAGCCCACCCCA
>PVJH01032498.1:0-16140 GCA_004026705.1 Nesogale talazaci | reverse complement strand
ACATGCAGGGAGTCCTCCTCATTGACTCTAAGCCCCCCCTCTAAGCCCACTCTAAGCCCCCCCCTCCCTCTAAGTCAGTGGTTCTCAATCTTCCTAATGCTGTGACCCTTTCATACAGTTCCTCATGTTGTGGTGACCTCAAACCATAAAATTCTTTTCGTTGCTACTTCATCACTGTCATTTGGCTACTGTAATGAATCAGGTGACCCCAAAGGGGTAAGAGACCCCCAGGTGGAGAGCCACTGTTCTAAGCCTCCAGGATGGACCCACTCAAACCTTTTTCACCTCCATTCAGCATCACCTGAGCCTGGAACCCCATCCTCACTGAACTAAACAGCCAGCTGCAAACCCACTGAAAGTCCCTGGGAGAACTCATGGCAACCTTGTCCTCTGGTGAGACCAGGAGAGCCAGTGACCAGGAGCCTAGGGGCACCAGGTTTCACGGTCCGTAACCAGGGCTTTTATGCCACATCACGCAGTGCTACAGAAAAGAGGCAGCAGGGGGAGGCTGCCAGGGCAGAAGATGCCATTCTGCTCCCCCATGTCCTATGGCCAATGAGTAGCTGGACTCCAGGGCTCTAGTCTATGCCCCTGTTCAGTAAGAGATGTGGGGGGGTCAGGTGTTCTGGAACCAGGGGCATTCAGGGCAGCCCTGCCCCTCTGCAGCTACGGGGCTACATGCACCCTTCCTTGGTCAGACCTCAGTCTGCTTATCTGTAAAACAGGCCAGAGGGCCCCAGAGTTGAGCTGACACTCGCCAAACCTGCTTGTCCCCTGGCCAAGCCCAGAACACCAAGGGAAGGGAACAGAAGGAGGCACCCAATTCTGACAGCCTCGCCTTCCACCTTGGCTGCGGAAGTATAAATACTTGGCCTGTGTTTGTCAGTCTCTGGCGCGCGCTCCGAATTTGTTTCAAAACTGGGAGGCTTCGAGAGGCAGTGCAAACAGCCTGTCTACCCGCCGCCCCCCGCGCCCCCCAATCTGCTGCGGCTGCTGCAGGGCTGTCCTTGGAAGGCAGGCTGTGCGTGTGTTGCATCGCAGCACTTAGGCTGGAATTATCTCCCTGCCAAGCCCCCAAAGCAGCTTCTCTGGTATTTATGGACCTGTTAACCTAGCTGGAGAGTCTGGGAGAAGCCTGCTCTGCCTGCAAATGCTCACTGCAGATGCAGGGACCTGCTGCTCATCAGGACACCAGGACACAGAGTCGTCACTCACACACACACACTCACTCCTCCTCTGTCCTCAAACGGCCCCCAAGACACTGATCCCAAAGACACGGTCTCATCGTCACAGACCTAGCATCGGCCCCTGCCACGGAAGCACGGACCTAGTTTTCTGACCTTTTCTTAGAAATGTGATCACAGCTGCTTCACCCACATCCGACACACCCGGTGGTCATGGCTGGAAGGAACTTGTAGAAGACCCAGCACAGAGGCCGCGGCTGGACGCGGGCTGGGGGCTCTTGGGGACTTTGCTGTGCCGCAGGGCCATTGGGAAGAGAGGGCTGAACCAGACCTCGTCAAAGCTGACAGTGTCTCACTGTACTCAGACCTGGGGGATGGCTGGACCGGTCCAGCACCCTGCTCACCAGTCACCAACAGGCATCACACTACTTGGACACAATCAGGAGGCAGGGCTTGGCCACGGTACCCTCCACCTGGGGCTGGCACCGTCCCTGCTTTGGGGGGAGCTGGTGGGAGGGTGGATGGATGGCCTGTCTTGAGGCTTGGACTCACTGGGGGCCTGGGAACATCAGCCTGGGGCCTGGGTGTACTGGGGTTCAGGGAAGGCCTCCTCTTTAGCATTCCCTGTGAAAGCTTAAGAGCGACTCTATCTAGGAGGCCGGCGCCCCGGGGCTCCACGGGCAGAGCTCAGAACACCTGTCCTTGGGGGGAGGGGCATCAGCAGAGACAGCTGGCACTGCCTCCCTCCCCCAACCTCACTGGAGCGCTGGGGATTTAGGTCAGAGGACTGCAGCGGGGGTTGGAGAGATACTACAGTCATCCTTCCACCACCCATATGCATACAGTCCCAGCAAGGCTACACGCCCTACCCCCTCCCTCCAGCGACATGGGTCAAGGCAAATCCAGTAGCCACAGCAACCTGGTGACGTCAGAGGCCTGGCCGTGACATCACGCCAGGGGCCCACACAGGGGAACCCCCATCCAGTCGAATTTCCTTTCCAAGGATGGAGATTGAAGGGCCTGGCTGTGATTAGCACATCCCCCCCCCCACCCCCCCAGCAAGACTCTCCTGGAATGCTGGCTGGTCGGGACCCCACATTCCCTCTGCGCTGAAGCCCCCAGCGATCCCGCAGAAGCCCCCAGCGATCCCACAGGAGACAGGAGGACCCTTCTCGCTGTCACATTCAGCTTGTCTCCCCATCACCTTCCAGGGCGCAGCATCACACGGGAGTAATTTCAGGTAAGGAACCTCTCACTACCTTTGTCTGATGGTTTCAGGGTGGGGTGACCTTTCCTTTCTGGCGCCCGCCCCCCCATTCGCCCCCCGCCCGGACCCCGCGGAACCACATCACACGACCCGCTCCCTCCCCCAGCTGCACGCCGGCCGGATGGACAATCATGGCTAGTTTTTTTAGTGTGTGTGTGTGTGTGTGTGTGTGTGTGTGTGTGTGTGTGTGTGTTTGGGGGGTGGGGAGGCAGTACCAGGGCCTCCGGGCACCACTGTTTCAGGATTTCCGACAGTTCGGACCCCCAAGCAGTCTCGACCAGGCTGCCCCAAAGCCAGGGGCGCCTCCAGCTCTGTACCCCGCCCCCCGGTACTCACCGGATCAGCCGGGCCGTCGAAGGGCACCCACCAGGTCTCTGGGGCGACCTCGCACCGCTCGGCGGGTCGCAGCCGTGCAGCGGCGGCAGAAGCTGCCCGAGAAAGGCCCGCTCCGGGGCCGATGCCCCTCCAGCGGCAGGCGGCGTCCGCGAGGGCGATCGCCGCGCCTTCGCAGGTCGGGGGATGCTCTTCTCAGCGGGGGCCGGGCGCGCCCCGGGTCGGGGCCGCGCGGCGGCTCAGGAGGCGCATCCTCGCCGGGCCCGGGCTTGGCCGCGGCGGGCGGGCGGCGCTGTGACTCCCTCGGTGGCCGCGCTCCGGGCTGCAGCTCGGCCCGCGCCGCTCCCCCAGCGCCCTCTCCGCCCGTGCCGGCCCCAGCCGGAGCTGGTCTTTGTTGCTGCCTGCGGCCCGCCCGCCCGTCGGCTGCTGACAGTCCCTGGTCCGCCGGGAGGTGGTGGCCTGTTCCTCCCGGGAAGCGAGCGCCCGCCGCGGCCGCGGCTCCCGGCTCCCTGCCGGCGGAGCCCGGGCCCGCAGGTCGCAGCGCGCGGCGGCGTGGAGAATGCACCAGCCCCTCCTCCTCCTCCTCCTCCTCCTCCGGCTCCCAGCGCCGGGCGTGGGGGAGGGGCGGCCGGCGGAGGCGCGGGGGCTGCCCCGGGGGCCTCGGCGCCGAGGTGCCGGCAGGCCGGGTGGGGGGCGCGGGGCGGGAGCGGGCGGCTCCGTGCACCGAGCGCCGGACGTGCGAGCTCGCGAGCTGCAGCCGAGGCGGCGCGCGCCGGGCTCTCACGCCTCCACGGCCCCGGGCTGCGCGCTGGGGCTCCCGGGGACCGCAGCCTCGCCCCGCCGGGCGTGCGCCGGCGCCTGGTCTTCGGCCCGGGCGCCGCGACTCGTGGGCGGCGGACTCAGCTCTCCGCCGACCCCGGCCAGCGTGCGCGGCACCTCCGCGGAGCCACCGGCCCGGCTGTCCTGCCCGCTGCACCGCCGCTCCGCTCCTCCGCTCCGGCCCGATTGACAGGCACCGGCCGCCGCCGGTGCGTCTTATCCCCTGCCCGCCCCCCGCAGCCTGACCCAATCAGCGACGGCCGAGAGGCGGTTACCAGGGTGACGCGGCGCGGCGTCTTGGAGGGGGCGGGGCTGGGGGGCCGCCACGCGCGCTTTTCGCGGCAAAATTCAAAGGCCGGCAGGGCGGCTCTCCAACCACCTCCCCCAGCAGGGGCGAGGCGGGGCCTGGCCCGAGAGGACTTCAACTCCCGGCATACCGTGCGCCAACACCGGGCGGAGGAACAGGTACTAGAAGGGCAGGGCATGCTGGTACCTGTAGTCCCTTTATCAAGGCCTTGGCGATGGGGGAAACCTGTTATTTACTTAATTGAGCACCTACTTGAGTGCTAAGTACATTATCTGCATTGTTTCCTTTAATGTTGGAGACCTTAGGAAGACTGAGTGAGAAGATGATAATGGTCACTGACATGTAGCCTTGAGGATGTGCCAGGCACAGGTGTTTTCCCTAGCTCTCCTAACAACCCTATGAATGCCTACTTGTAGGTATTCGTAATGGAGCCCCGATGGTGGAGTGATTACACTTTGGACTGCTAACCTCATGATCAGCAGTTCGAAGCCACCAGCCACTCCTGAGGAGAAAGATGGGGCTTTCCATTCCTGTAAAGAGTTACTGTCTCGGGACCCTCAGGAACGGTTCTACCCTGTCCTATAGGGATTCTCTACGTCAGCATCCACTCAATGGCGGTGGGTGGGCGAGAGAGGTATTTGTCCGTTCCCATTTTACAGATAATAGAAGCCTGGGTGGGGCGGTGGCTAAGTGCTAACACAGAGGACAATGTTCCTCTGTCCAATACCCTCTCCTAATCAGAAGCGAAGGTACAGCAGTGGGATTTGTCTTTGAGTCAATGGAGAGGATAAGCGGTAAGAATCGACACTGAGCGCCCTGCTGCGCATTGTAATGGGGGCGGCAATAGGTTGTGGGCATTGCAACTGAGACCAGGGACCATATATCAGGTCTCATCTGGGGACAGAAGTGAGTTTGGCTTGAGCTTCCTGCTAAGCTCTGAGCCACGTGGAAACTTCACTACCGTCTCCATGGGAAGCAGGCGTTGATCATCTCCAGTTAAGCGAAGACTTGCTAACAGCGTGTGGTAACAGATGACATACCTTGCTTGCTGAAAGGGAGGAGGACTGGAAGCACTGGAGGTCAAGGATTGCAGCCTGCGGTCTGGATGAGCACTCCCGGTCAAGAAGACCCAAATCCTCACCACTGGACCCCTAGGGAACATCAGGATACACGGAGAAAAGATTGAGCTGTCAAGGATTTCGTCTTGCTTGAAGCCACCGTCGAAGAGATGAAACGGTAGGCACGCATTGCCATGGGCACATCTGCCGCACAAGACCTCCTCGGAGTGGTGTCAGGCAAAGACGTTGCTTTGAGGACGGAGGTCCGCCTGACCCAAGCCACGGTATTCCCAGTGACCTCATCTGTAGGTGACAGTTGGACCCCGAAAAAGGAAGACTGAAGGACAATCGATGCGCGTGGACGATGGTGTCTGACAAAGCATATCGAAAGTCTCCCGGGGGGCCAAAAGGACCAACAGACCTGTCCTGGAAGAAATACAAGTTGTCGAGTGCTCGTTAGAAGCAAGAATGGGGAGTTGTCTGCATACGTTGGACATGCTGCCAGGAGACACCCCGGCCCTGGAGAAAGGACAGCGTGCTTGCTAAAATGGAGGGGCAGCTTGAAAGCAGACAGTTTCAATGAGCGGGATGGACACAGAAGCCGCAGCAAAGGACTCAGAAGGAGAACGAGGCTGGCACGGGACTGGACGACGCTTGGTTCTATTAGGTCACTCTGAGTGGGAACCTAGCCATGGCAACAGGTTAACAGATGTGAAGACCGAGACACAGAAGCCCCTGGGCCTGGTGGCTAAGTGCGAACCCACCCCACCGTGCTCCGCTTTGCCTTCTGCTTTCTAAACAGCGTCCTTGGAGGCTTTCGTTGGGTCTGTCTGATGGTCCACGGGTGGCCCAGGGAGCAGCCCCATCCCACAACTGAAGAAGCTGAGCCCTGAGCGTAAAGCCAGCACCAGGGCAGAGTGGCCCCTCCTGAGGCTGTGCCCCTGGCACCCCTGGGTGAGAATCAGCCCTGCCCCTGCTCACCACTCACCTTCCTGCCTCTGAGCCTCCGTTTCTTGTCTGCGAAATGCAGCATCCGTACTCTACCTTATGGAGCATTTGTGGAACCAAGTGAATTGCCCTGCAAAAGGGCCTCTGAAGGGGAGAGGGACCTTGAAGACCCTAGAGAGTGGGCTGATTATAATTTGGACCTAGCCTACTTCCAGGAGCCTTCTGGCCCGCTCCTCACCCAGAGACTGGGAGGGGAGTTGGCAGGGGGGGGGGGGCGGGGGGACTCCAGGGCCGGCCCAAGTAGGCTACCTGCTGCCTTATCTAGGGCGGAAACTGGTTGACCTGTTTGAAAAGCCACACAAACCCATTTCCAGCAGCTGTGGCCTTCACGCCCTGTTCTAGTTCTCTTCAACCAGGCTCCCAGGTCGGCCCAGAGTCCCCGTGGGGGTGGAGTGGGAGGGTTGGAGGTGGGGGGTGGGATTCACCTGGAATCAAGATCCTTCTTCCAACTGCCTCTGCTCCCAGGCCGGCTGCTAGGGAAGCTGTCAGCACCAGAGCCCTTTGGTGAGAGGAACCTGCTGGGTGGACCCCTTGTCGACAGATGGGGACAAGGAGTAGCCAGACTCATGCCCGGGACAGGGGCCACAAAATGCCTGGGATGACGGAGAGGGAACATGGAAGATAGAGACAGCCGGCCACACCCCAGGCTTTACAACATTTGGGAATGTTTCCCATTTGTAGGGGGCTCATGATTTGAAAGCTTATCTATGCCAGGCACCTGCTCGGGAAACAAACACACAAAAACAAAACACTACCGTGAAGTTGGGTCTGACTCCTGGCCACCCTACCTAGGATGGCTGAGACGCCAACTCAGCGGTTCTCAAACTGTGGGTCGTGACCCCTTTGGGGGTGGAACGACCCTTTCATAGGGGTCGCCGGATTCATCACAGTAGCAAAATGACAGTGAAGAAGTAGCAAAGAAAATAATGTTATAGTTTTTTTTTGGGGGGGGGGTCACCATCCCACGAGGAACTGTATGAAAGGGTCGTGACTTTAGACAGGTTGAGAGCCGCTACTGTAAATCACCTTCCTCCCCAGTGTGCTTTGACCGGCCGACCTGGGGCCTCACGGTGAGCTTAGGGACTCACCACGAGGCTCCGGTTCTATGGCAATTGTCTTCTGTTCTCCCACAGCAACCTGATCGAGGACAGGCGAGGATTATCCCATCTGATAGCTCGGAAAACAAGGGCCCGAGAAGGCGCGGGACTTGCTCAAGGTCACACAATCCCAGGACACCCCTCCCCCAGCTCCCCCCCCCCCCACGGCCCCCTTAGCGACGGCCAGTGACTAATAGCCTATGTGTGACTTTCAGGGGAGGCGCTTTCTCCTTGGCCCTCAGTTTCCTCACCTGTAAAACGTTGTGTGTAGCCCAGGCCACGCCTCTGCCCACCCATGGCAGTGGTTGAAGACGATGTCCAAAGACTCCAGGGGGTTCTGACGATGTGCAGCCAGAGCCAACAGCAGGGTCCTGGGAGAGGTCAGCAAGGCCCCTCCATCTGGGAAGTTCTGCCAGCCGGAGCTGCCTCAATGGTGACAGGTGAGATTTCAGACAGCAGGATCTTCAGGTTCCCAGCCATGGGACTCTCGGTGCCTTTGTTTCCCCTATCTGTGAACTGGGAGTGACTGACAGGGGCCTGGACCCTGAAAACTTGTAGCTCACCCGCCCACATCCACCCGCTTCTGTCTGTCAGACCCTCCTTCGGGTCTGAGGCTTCTCTCTCTCTCTCTCTCTCTCTCTCTGCCCCTTCGTTCGCCTTGTGGGCACTTCCGGAGCCCTGCCCTGTGCCAGAGCCCGAGGATCCGGCAGTGACCAGACACAGGCCCCAGCTTGGGGAAACCGGAGTCTCCTGGGAGCACAGAGACGTCAGCTGACAGCTGTTGCCCATGGGGAAGCAGACATCGGAGCAGTGTTGGCTGGGCTGGGGAGAGGGGAGGGCAGCGTGCTCCAGGCACAGGGCACTGCCAGGACCGAGAGCCCCAGTGAAGGACACCCCCACCCCCACCCCCCCTTGTCAGATCAGACAGAGGTCAGAGGCAGAGCAGAGAGCTGGCACCGGGGACCGAAACTAGGCCTTGATCTGGATGGGGAGCAGGTCTGGCCCACCCGCCCGCCTGCGGGGCCCAGTGGCCTTACCTGCCCTCCTTGCTGTATGTAATCTAGGCCAGAGCCAGGAGGGCGCCGAGCCCCATTGGTGCAGACGACATCGGTTTTTCAGAGATAATTTAATCAGAACTATTAATAAGCAGAAAAGAAAGAGCTCTTTATGTTTCTCCTGGAAAGCAGGGGTGGGGAGTGGGGGCTGGGAGTGGGGGGAAGCACATGCAACCTTGTGAGTCACCCAGTCCCCCACCCCCACCCCGGGGACCCACAGCCTCTCTTCTGGTGGGCACGTGGAAAGAGGAGCAGGCAAGGTGGTGGGTGGGTCTGAGACCTCAGGGAGGGCCCTTACGGACCACATCCCCACCCCTGCCCTCGTCTTCCCCTCTGCACCGGCCCTTTTGGCCTCAGCCTGGCTGTTTGAAGGTGGAGGCTCCATTTCCCTGCTTCAAGGAAACTGCCTGCCTCCTCTGAGAAGCCCTCCGTGACCACCCCCCACGGGGAGGTCTTCTGTTGACATTTTCCTTCCCAGCATGCACTGCTGATGGCGGGCTGACCAGTCTGTCTGTCCTCGGTCTCTCTGCTAGACTGTGACACTGGGGTGGGGGCAAGGAGCAGGAAGAGGAGGGGTGGGGCGGTGGGCGCTGGGTCATTATGGTCACACCTGTGTCAGTCATTAGCATGAAATCTTTCCTGCAGAGTGAATGGCTTTAGGGGGAGCCTGGGGAGTTGGGAAAGAGAGGCAGTGGGGATCCCTTCCACCCGGAGACTCCTCCCCCACCTCAGCGAATGTAGGAACCAGTAGATATCCCCCCTCTTTTGGCCACAAGAGAGTCAGAGGCTCAGAGGAGGAAAGGTACTGGGTCAAAGGCACCCTGGATGTTTGGGCCGCGGTGGGACATCCATGGGAGTCTCCTCTCAAACACCTGCTCTGTGTTGGGAAGGCTTCTGAAGCCTCACTCAGGTGAGAGAGCTGTGCTGCCCTCAATTGGTGATGTCTGTCACCGCCCTGGGTTGGATGTTAGGGACCTAGCAGCCCTGATGTCCTCCTGTGAGCGGAGTCTGGAAAGGCAAAGGCCAGAGGGCTAGGAGTCAGGCGATTTGGCTCAGCAGCCCCATCTTATCCAGACAAGTCAGACAATTTGCCAGACCTCAGTCTCCTCTGCAAACTGGCACATGGGCCCAGCCCTAGAGCAGTGATAACCTGTTGGGCTGTTGGCCGAGAGGTTAGCAGTTCAAAAGCACCCGCCGCTCCGAGTCACGTCTTGCAAACACAATGTCTTCCACTCACTATGACTCGACTGCAGGGAGAACTCCAGCCCTGGCAGAGCGCCGGTGGCATTGTGGGCTCCGCGTGCAGCTACCACTGCAAGGTCAGTGGTTTGAACCCACCAGCTGCTTCAACGGAGAAAGAAGAGGCTGTTTGCTTCCATAGCCTCCTCGGTACTACAGGGTCAGCAGGAGTCGGCATGGACGCTGATGGCAGTGAGTTTAGAGTTTGTTTGTTTGAGTCTTAGCCCCAGCCCTGCCGCTTTCAAGGAATATTCTAGAAGAATGCATTTTCCTGAGCCTCAGGGGCTCCACAGATCCCTGCGTGCTGGTGCTGGGTCTGGGACACCGTGTGTGCAAAGGAGACCTGCTTCACAGAATTTGGGAAGCAGAGCTCCACGCCTGTCCTCCCAGGGGCCTCTGCAGGGGCTGCACTGCCAACTTTGGGGCCAGTAGTCCTGCCCCAATAGTGTGCACCTCCCAGGCACCCCTTCTACAAACAGCTCGCTGCCCTGGAGCCGGTGGCGACTCACAGAGATCCTATAGGCCAGGGAAGAACTGTCCCCGGGCGTTTCCCTGACTGCACTTCCTTAAGGGAGGAGAGAGCCCCCGTCTTTCTCCAGAGGAGCAGCTGGTGGCTTGGAGCTGCTCACCTTGCTGATCCCAGAGCGATGTGCAACCACTTTGCCACCAAGGCTCCCCTTCAATAAGCAGAGCCAGTTATTAGTAGTGTCAAGTGAGTCTGTGATGGAGTGGGGGCAGGGGAGCTTCTAAAACTCTCCGGAAGGGAATTATCCCAAGAACCCTTGGACAACCCTGGTAGGTTGTCTGATGTGACGGGCTGTTTGACTTCTGTTATGTAGTCTAGACATCGTGATTGTTAGCCACAGGGACAATAGTGCTCATCACCCATCCAGGAAGAGGCCAGGGGCTCCCCCAGGGGCTCCACATCTGTCATTGGTCAGCTCTGCAGCAGCCCCACGAGTAGGACTTCCTGTCCTCGTGGCACAGATGGGGGACAAGGAGTTTGGAGTCAGTGGCCTGGCTCAAGGTCACACAGAGCTACTGGGTAGGTGGGACCAGGATTTGAACGCTGTTTCCTCTCTCCGGACGGAGGGATTCTCGTGTTGCTGGAGACCTTGTTGGGACACAAGGACTCTGGACAAGGCAGGGGCCCTCCCCCTCCACCCCGAAGAGTCAGCTTTGTTCTCTGGCCACGGGTAGGCCCCTGAGTGACTGGGAGATTGCCAGGGATTAACGCCAGCACACCCTGCCTCCCCTCTGGCCTGGAAAAGCCAGCAGGCCGTCCCCAGACCTGGCAGGAGGGTGGGGGGCGGGGGCCTTGAAGATCTGCTTTTCTCCAAGAAGTTATTGACTTATCAAGGTTAAAATACATTCAGTGCGGGCCAATAAAACAGGGATACCGCCACATCCCTGCTGTCATTTGCAGCCTGGTTTTCATGGCAACAGGCCCTTCTGCACATTAAACGGTTGAGTTGTGCAAAGTTCAGGCGTTACATAAACAGGGAGTTAACAGCGGCAGCAGAAATCAATGTCTGGCCAGGCATGGCCTGGGGAGATAGCATTGATTGGGCCCATCGGTGTCAATACGCTGGGTCCTCGTCTCCTGCCTTGGCTGGCTTGTCCTACCACTCCCCCACCTCCCCCCACTCACCTCTCCAGACCCAGAGAGCTCCAGGAAGGTGCTCCCTGCCACCTCCCTGCCTCAGAGCCAGACCTGGCTGTGGCCCAACAGGGAGGAACGCTGCTAAGCTATCTGCAGCTGTTTGGTAATCCTCTGTTTGCCAGAGAAGCCATCCAATGCCTTAGATTATGGACAGGTCCTAAAGGAAAAGCAACCTGTATAGCTTTTCAAGCATCTGCACCGGAAGGACCGATCCTATAGCCTTTATCTTCAGCCATAAAACCCCATGGCTCTGTCAAGGCGGGCCTTCCTGGGGGTCAAAGGGAGCCAGAGAGAAACCCATACCAGCTGTGGATATTGGGTCAGTCACTTTGCTACCCACCCTGGACTTGGCTCCCTTTTCTTTCCAATGGGAAAAATAGGCAGCACAAGCCCTAGTGGGGGCTACAGGAAGGAGGAAACAAGGGGGGGGTGCAGGTGGAGCTCCCCCGCCAACTGAGAGCCTGATAAAGAGGAGCTTGTGTCAGGAAGCTGACCTTCTGTTTCCGGGACACCGGCTGAAGCATCACAGCGCAGGGCACGGGGGAGTGATAGCTGGGTTCAGATCCCTGCTCCACCACTGGCTGTGTGACCTCAGGCAAATCGCTCTGCCACTCTGAGCCCTGGGAGAAATGGCCTTCCTTGCAAGAGGGACTGATGACATGGGCTCAGCTGTGTCACTGTGCTGGGCTCGTGGAAAGCGCTCCACCTCCCCCACTGGCATCAAGTCCATTCTGACTCACGGACAGCACGGAACTGCCCTGTGGCTTTCTGAGACTGTAAGTCTGGACAGGAGCAGAAAACCTCGTCTTTCTCCTGAGGGGCGACTGGTGGAGTCGAACTGCTGACCTTGGCATGCGCAACTCAACCCTGGTAACCCACGCCACCATCTGGCCCAGGTGGAGATGCCAAAAAGAGATTTATTGGCTCCGATTCTTCCTCCAATGTTCCGACGTCAGAACCGCCCTTGCAAAATGGAGACCCTCATGGGTGTTCTCTCCAGATAAGAGGGCCCAAGAGGAAAGGATTGCTGGTTCCATCTACCAGAAGGTTCTTCAGGGATGGGGTCTTGTGTTGTTCATATCGATATGGTTAGGCCTGGCAGAGAGCACAAGTCTACAGGGAGAGATTGCTGTGGGTCGGTCAGTTTGTCCTAACTGTGGTGGCTGTGTGTTGCTGAAAACTGTCCCAAAGGTATTTCAGATACCAGCAGGGTCACCCATGGTGGGCAGGTTTCAGTGGAGCTTTGAGACTAAGAGTAGGGCTGAGCCCTGGTGGCGAAGTGGTTGTGTGCGGGACTGCGGCCCACTGGGAGGGAGGTTCAATTCCAGCTCCACAGGAGCAAAGGCTGGGCCTCCTACTCCCACCGCCAGAGGGCAGTGATGCCCCCAAAAAACAAACAAAAAACAAACAAAAGAGACTAAGAGTACGAAGAAGGACTAGGTGGTTCATGACTAAGGATTAGTCCCTGAAAACCTTATAAACACAAGAGCTCCTTAGGTTAGAATCAAACCAAGTCAAACTCACTGCCAGGGAATTGACGCCGACTTTTAGCGACCCTACCGGACAGGGTGGAACTGACTTTCAGGATGGAAGAAACTCAAAATACTGGGGGAGAGTTGCTGCCTCAAAGTAGAGTCAGCCTTCATGACATGGAAGGCACACCATCTCTAGGACTTTCATTTGCCAATGTGGGTGTGACTCACACTGAGCAGTGACAGCTGCAAACGCCACTCATAATCAGAACATGGGGAAAATTAAAAATAAATTATCAAGGGTTCATGAGGGAGGGAGGATGGGGGGGGGGAACTGATATCAAGGGCTCAAGTAGAAAGAAAGTGTTTTGAAAATGCTGATGGCAAAAGCGTTTTGAAAATGATGACAGTAACCTATTTACAAATGTGTTTGACACGATGAATGGATGGATTATGATGAGAGCTGTATGGGCCCCCAATAAAATGATTTGCCTTAAAAATAAACAAATAATATGGAATGTTAAAACGTGAATCTCAGAAAATTGGACATATAAAAAAATGGAACACAGAAGATGAATATCTTGACGTCAGTGAGCTGAAACGGCATGATCTTGGCCATATTGAATGGGACAATCCAAGGGTGTTTGATCCTAGGCTGGGAATGAGAAATGAAGAGGCATCGCAGTCATCATCAGAAAGAACATCCTGGAATCTGTCTTCGTGTACCCTGTTGTCTATGATGGGGTGTGATCTCTTCCCCTAGAAGGAAGAGCAGTTAATGCAGCGCTAATCCAAATTTACACAGCAACCCCTGAAGCCTGGGCTGGAGAAATTGAAGAATTCTGCCAACTTCTGCAGTCTGAAATGGATCTGACAGGCAATCAAGATGCATCGATACTTCTTGGTGATCGGAATGTGGAAGTGGAAAGCAAAGAGGAAGAATTGTCATGGGAAAATGTAAGCGTGGTAGCAGAAATGAAGCTGAAGACCCTATGACAGAATTCTGCAAGACGAACGACTTTCCGTGGCAAACATTCTCGTTTCACCAACATAAATGACAACTATACCTCGGAATCTCACCAGAGTGAATACACAGGAGTCAGATCGACTTGACCTTTGGAAAGAAGTGCAGTATCGTGAGCCAAAGCAAGATCGGAGCTGGCTGTGAAACGATCAGTTGCTCATATGAAGTTCAGAAGTAAGATGAAGCAAGTTGAGACAGAGAGCCAAAATATGACCTTGGATCTACACCACCTAAATGCCGAGAACCTCTCAGGAACAGACTGACACACAGAGAACACTAATGACAAGCTGTGGAATGACACGCAGGAAGGAAGCAAAAAGAAAGAAAGAAAAGGTCAGAGTAGGTGTCAAAAGAGACTCTGAAACTTGTTTCTGACCACAGAGAAGCTGCAGCCAATGGAGGAAATGGGGAAGGAGCTGAACAGAAAAAATGTCAAAAGGCTGAGCCCCGGGGGTGTAGTGGTTGTGCGCAGGACTGCGGCCCACTGGGTTGGCAGTTCAAATCCAGCAGCAGCTCTCCAGGAGCAAGGCTGGGCCTCCTACTCCCACCAGAGGGAAGTGATGTCCACAAAAAAAGTCAAAAGGCAGCTGGGAAGACAACTCCTACAATGATAGGTGCTAAGACCTGGAGTTTGAGGAAGAAGATGCCCACCATGTCTCAGAAGGGAAGAACTGCGGTAAAAAATTCAAGCCTCAACGTGCACTATTGAGAGAGTCTACAGGCACACTATTGAATGATGCGGAAAGTATCAAAAATGATGGACAGACTATACAGTCACTCGTGCCGGAAGAATTGCTCAAGGTTCAACCATTTCGAGAGGTAACAGCTGATCAAAAATTGAGAGTGTTAAAGAACGACTCCAAGCTGAGAAGCAGCCTCCAGGAAACCACAATATACCCATCGAACTGTTAAAAAACAAAAAGAGGGCTTTGCCCTGGAGGAGTAGTGGTTGTGTGTGGGACTGCGGCCCACTGGGTTGGCGGTTCAAATCTAGCAGCAGCTCTCCAGGAGCCAGGCTGGGCCACCTACTCCTACCGGTGGGCAGTGACACCCCCCCCCCCCAAAAAAAAAGAAAGGATTAAAAAAAAAAACCAGATATGGCACTGAAAGCACTTGGTCACCCAGCCAAGAAATTTGCGAGACAGCTTGCTGGCGGAGCAAAGACCTTAATCTTCAGTACAAATCGGATTGCACTTCAGTGTAAGAAAACCAGCCTCCTCACAGCTGGTCCCATAGATCACATCACGATGAAACGGCGACACGGTTGCAGTCAAGAGGATGCCAGTTCCCTTGGAACCATAGTCCAGGTCCTTAGAAACAGTAGTCACGAGGCCAAACGGCATTCGGCATTGGGCAGATTGACTGCAGAAGACCTCGTTCACGTGCGAATACTGGGAGTACGCTTTTCCCAGTGCAAGCTCGGGTATTTTTAATGGGGCCATAGATATGTGAAAGTTGGTGTGTTAGTCCAGGTGGACTAGAAAAACAAATCCAGGGAGACTCACGTGTGTATAAGAAAGAGCTTTGGGCAAAGCCCCGGTGGCGTAGTGGTTGTGCGCAGGACTGCGGCCCACTGGGACGGAGGTTCAATTCCAGCAGTGGGGCTGGGCCTCCTACTCCCACCACCGGAGAGCAGTGATGCCCCCCCCAAAAAACAAAACAAAACAAAACAAAGAAAGAGCCTTATATAAGGAATTATTGTATATTAAGAAAATATCCCAAATTTGATCGCTCGGCTGCTGTTTCCATGAGCATGGACGGTCGAGCTGAGCAAGATGAAATCCTTGACAACTTCAATCTTTTCTCCACTGATCAGTCATGGGGGTAGCAGAAGGAGTCCACCCGTCCCAGAAGTCCATGCCCCTTTTCAGGGGTTGCAAGTTAGGAAGCAGGGTCTACCACCCGGAGACGGCCTTTGTAGCCGTGACTTGGAGAGCAACTCTTACCAACATTTTCCCCTTCTGCCCTGAGGCAGAGAATGGTGCTTCTCAGGCAAGACAGGACCCAAGGGAGGATGGAGGCTGGTCCCTCAGTCGGCCGTCCACCTACTGACCAGCATCATCCACTTGAAACTGTGCAGTACGAGATGGACTTCCCGTGTGTGGAGCCCCGAAAGGTTGGGCCTGTTGGTTACGGCAGCTGATGTTGCCCTCAGCCATTCGCAGGGCTTTCAGAGAGGACCCACACCCGCCCCGGCCCGGCCCCGTCTGACTCCTGACATTGCACAGAACTGAGAGCGGCCTCTGTTTGAGGAAACCTGTGATCTGCCATGGACATTCCTGGTAGAGCTCAGGTGGTGGATACTGACTTGTACATGCCTTTCCTCATTGCGCCATGCTTAAAATTTTTCATATAAAATTCTTTCCAAGACCTGTCTGGGAAAGTTAGGATTTTAAGACAGGGCCTCGGGGGCCACTAGGTGGTTGGTGAGTGGGGACGGGGTGTTTGACCAGAAGGAGGCATCTGTACTCAGCCACCTCCATCCCACCAACTCCAACCAGAACATCTTATAGGTCATCTCCTCTTCACATTGGGGTGTAACGTGTGTTTTCCTTGGGAAAAGTCATCTACGGTGCAATCCAAAAAAACCCCAAAGGTTGAACCCCCCCCCCCC
>PVJH01032497.1:0-22601 GCA_004026705.1 Nesogale talazaci | reverse complement strand
GGATCCCCTGAAGGGATGGTGGTGTTCCATGGAGACAGTCAAATGTAGCACCAACTGCATTTGGTTCTTCCCCCTACTCCTTCAGATCATTGGGCACGAGGTAGATGCATAGAGGAGTCTACATCTTTGCTACAGCGGGTTGGCTTCTGTTATACCCATGAGTCGTCATGGCAGCTGTGCCATTGCCATTCCTGGAGATTCCCTGCCTGTTCCCCCAGCTTCTCCCGCTCCCTTTCCCTCCCTGTGGAGAGCAGAGAGAGGTGATCCAGCTTCCATTTTTGTCTCCCACTGGAACTCTGCTCCCTCTCTACCACTCCCACCCCCAAAGATGACCATGGCCGATGTCTCTTTGTGCTTCATTCTGGCCCATTAGAGGGGAGCAGGAGGGAGAGCGCACATCTTTCAGAAGGGTGCTCATATCATGTGTGGCTGCATTTAATTCCAGCTCATATCTTTGTAGATGCAGACTCCACCAACCCTTTAAACGAGGCATCACACTTCAGTTAAGTACACAAGGGTCCACCCAGAGTACCTCGGAAGAAAGTCCTGGAAACCTGCTTCAGAAAAGGAGCGATGCAGCACTGTGCTCCCAGCACACAGTGGGGGGTGGGGGTGCGTGCAAAGCTGACTCCACTTGGTTTTTCAGATACAAGAATCCCGGAAGATGCAACAGGGAGAGTCTCCACTGACTGTTGCAAATGTAATAATATTTAAAGCCTAGCAGTGAGGAAGGCTGTTCAGATTGGAACATGCAGGTACAAATGTACCGAGCAGCCAGGCTGTCTGCAAGCTTCCAGGGTCAGCAGAGTTGAGGGAAGCCCTAGGGTTCAGATACTTTGTATGTTTGGATGAGAAAGCATAAGGACTGCTTGAGATTTTGTGTTTCTGTGTTTTCTGTTCTGTGTTTTCTCCACTTCTGGAGTCATTGATCAAAGGTGCACTGGTTGTAGTCACTGGCAGTGTTCTTGAAGGAAGCAGATCAGCAGTTTTCCTTCAGTGACCCTGTTTGGGGGTGGGGGGTGTCACAATATTTTTAACCTCACCTAGATGCAGCCATCCAAGGATGCTGTTCATTGTAAAGGCAGATGTTTAGACACTGGGTTGGCTTTTTGTTTTGTTTTGTTTTGTTTGTTCTTTGGCAGGGCGTGGGCCGGGGGTGGAGTTTTACCAGCATTCATCATCATAAAGCAGTGGAAAGATCTTCCAGACACAGCAGCTGTTAGCGGCCAGGGTATTCTGTAATGGTTGTTCTTGTAATGGCTTTTCTCCTCGTGTGCATCAGTCAGCTCCTTCAGTTGCTGGCTCCACACCACAGGCTTCCGAATTCCCATCAGTTCCTCCTCTGAGCACGTCCGTTGGCCTCACGTGGCTTCAGTAGTTACGAGACCGTGGTCCCAGCGTCTCTCCCCCAAAGGGAAAGTGTGTGGTAACATCACCGGAGTCCTCTTGACTAATCGTGTGGTCCAGACCAAGTGGTCTTCCCCCCCGCTGGCGGTGCTGTTGCAGAGGCTCGAATGAATGGGAACTGTCCAGTGGGAATACCTGGCCTCTTCTGGCTTCTGGCTGGGGAGAGGGAGGAGGGGGACTTCTGAGAAGGGATGTGCCCACCGGCTCTTCCAGAAACCCCTCCCTCTGGGTTTTCTCATCTTGCGGGGTCTTGCAGTCACAGAATATAGGCACATAGTGCTAGAGGGCGTCTTAGTTGCCTTGTATCTTCTGAAGGAATATTTGCCTCTCCTAGTGCCTGATCCCTGCTTCTAGAATCACAGCTATTGGTGTGGTAGTAAAGCAGAAGCCCCTCTGCCTATGCATAGACCCTTAGGGCTGTTTATGAGATTTGGTTAAGGGCTTCTCCCCTTCCCCCTAGGTCCTTGAGTGGCACAGTTTTCTTGCCTCTCCCTCCCTCCCATCACCCCTCTTCACTCCCTGAGGTGATATTTGGCCCCACCGTGGCAGGAAGGGGCACTGGCTTTTGCACCTAGCTTCAAGACTAAAATGTACCTCTTGTTATAAAAAAAAAAAAAAAAATTAAGGAATTACAATGCCTTCCCACCACCACCACCAATTAAGGAAGATTTTATGTAGTGTGCACATCATGCATTTAAATGTAAGGGCATCTCAACCTTTGTTTAACCAAAGGTTTCAGCCTTTGTGTAAACCGGAGGGACCAGCTTCTAGATGGCTGGTAACTTATTCTGAAGGAGTGGAAGGTCTCTCTACCTGCTCTGAGTAAAGGAGCTGATGAAGCAGGTTTCTGTTTCCATTTCATTCTCACCAGTGCCCCCTCCTGCTCACCCCCACCCCCTGTTGGTGGGGAAGAGGCTGAGAGGTGGTGACAGGTGTGCAGAGCAGAGACCAGATGGCAGGGTGTCTGCACCGTCTCCTGCCAGGTGCTCGCTTCCTCTGCTAAAAAGGGTTTCCCTCCCCTTTCCCTGGCTTTTGCGTCTGTGGAGACCAGGGCCTGGCACCCGAGGGATGAAGCACATGCCCTTGAATGGAACAAAACCAGGTGGACTAGAAACTGCTTTTTTGACGTAGCCTCTCTTTCCATGAGGACAGAAATAATATCCATTAGGTAAATCGAGGTGGTACAAATGGATTAGTGATCAGCAACTAACCAACAGGTTAGCAGTTCAAACCTACCCAGAGTGTGTTAGTCCAGGTAGACTAGAGGAATAAATTTCATAGACACGCATATAGATATAAGGAAAAGGTTTATATACAAGAGGAACAGGACATTGAGTCCAGTCCAGTTCAAAGTCATAAGTCTGATATTAACCCATATGCCCGAAATCAGTCTATAAAGTCTCCTTCCGACTCACATAGTCACAGGTCAGTGGGTCCAGGATCCTGGCGCTGGCAGGGGTCTCCACATGGCTCCTCACTTCCAGGGCCCAGGGTCCATCAACAGGAGAAGCAACTCATCACTGGTAGAGGTCTCCATGTGGATGCCCCAGCTGCAGAGGTCTGGCTCCATCAGGACAAAGCTGTGTGGTCTCTCTGCTGGCTCCTCCAGCTTCTCGGATGCTGCCATCTTGTCTGTGATTCATCGTCTCTGAGACTAACTCCCAACAACTGGAGAAGATAGTTTCTCATCTTCATGAGGGAAATATCGTGAGATTTCCCAGATGTATCAGGAAAAAGCCATGCCCACAGAGTCCTCATTGGCTACTCAATGACTATCTCCAGATTAACAGGCTAGACTCTACCCCTACATTTCAATCATAAAATTAACATAAACACATGACTGCCACACAGAGGCACCTCAGAAGAAGGGTCTGGTAATCTGCTTCTGAAAAGTCACAGTCTTAAAAACCCTCACACATAATTGTAAGAACTGATCTAAAAACAATCATTCTTAGAATGTGACCTGCTCAATAGGGGGCCTCATAAATTGATCACTGAAGATGTAGAGCATTGATTCTCAACTTTCCTCATGCTGTGACCCTTCCATGCATGCAGTTCCTCATGTGGCAGTGACCCCCAGTCATACAATTATTTTCATTACTACTTCATAACTGTAATTTTGCTACTGTTATGAATCAGGTGACCCCTGTGAAAGGGTCGTTTGACCCCCAAAGGAGTCGCAACCTACAGGTTGAGAACTGCTGAATAGGTGCTACAGCAAAGTGGAGAAGTCAAATGGTGCCTGGTTATCAGAAAGAATGGCAGCTGGGTCTTAAAGGCTTGCCTTAAAATAAGGTAAGTCCACATAGAAAGAGTACACAGCCTATGTGGTCCAAAGATTATAAATAATAAAATCCAAGATCAGAGGAGAGAATTGTGTTAGAGCTTACATTCTGAGCACCTGGTTTGCAGAAGGCTATGATGGCAAGCGAAGCCACACATGCACTTGCAGAGCCCTCCCATGGATGAAGCCTCCATTGAAGTTCCCCAGGCCATTGGTGGGGGCTGTGAACGGTCTTACCTTCAGACGGTGCAGTTGAAAGCAGATTACTCATAATAATTAGGTAGAATTTAGCATGCTATCATGTTTTCCTTTTTGACTCATTTTTAAATTTGTTCTCGTTGCTATTATCTTCTGCTTGCTTTTGAATTGAGGTTGTTCTGTGCTTTATTTTGTTGTTGGGGTCTTTTAGGATAATTTTCTTTATATGAAACTCAGGCTGGGTAATCCATAGAGACAGTAACTTGATGAATAGTTCCTTAGGGTTATGGCAAAGGAGGTAGAGATTAATGGGAAATTAATAATGTGTACAAGAATGAAGGTGATGTTCTGAAATTGATTTTGCTGATGATTGCACTTAAGCCAATCATATGCCAATGAAATTATTAAAAAAGAAAAGTCTGGCTAGACCAGAGGATGTACACTGGTACAGAAAAGAACTAGAAGCACAGGGAATCCAGGACAGATGATCCCTTCAGGCCAAGTGGTGAGAGTGGCGATACCAGGATGGAGGAGGGAAGGTGGGGTAAAAAGAGGGAGCCAGTTACAGGGATATACATTAATCTCCTTCTTGGGGGATGGGACAACAGAAAAGTGGGTGAAGGGAGACCTCAGACAGTGTAAAACATGACTAAATTGTAATAGTTTATAGGGGCTGAGCCCTGGTGGCGTAGTGCTTGTGCACGGGACTGCAGCCCACTGGGATGGAGGTTCAATTCCAGCTCCATGGAGCAAAGGCTGGTTCTCCAACTCCCACCACCTGAGGGCAGTGATGCCCCCAAACAAACAAACAAAAAAATAATAGTTTATAATTATAAAGGGTTCATGATGGGGGGTGAGTGAAGAAAAGCAGGAAGGGAAGGAGAAGATGAGGAGCTGATACCAAGGGCTCAAGTAGACAGAAAATAATTTGAGGATGAGGAAGGTAACAAATGTACAAATGTGCTTGACACAATGGATGGATGGATGGATTGTGATGAGGTGTATATTTTTTTTAAAAGAAAGAAAGAAACAGGAAACCCAATGGAGCCTGGTTCTGGTCAGTACACATGGAGGTGGACTAGCGCCTGGCATTTTTGCTGGATGTCTTGTTTGTTTACATGCACATTTAACCGAGGTGGAGTCCTCGCAGTGTGTTAATGTGCAGCCATGCTGTCCGGTCCCTCGGGACTTTTCCTTCAGGATGGAAGCATCCTGTATGTGTGCTATTTAGTGTAGTGGTCCCTAAGCCCAGTGACTCTAAACCCAAACCAAGCTCACTGCCACCCCGTCCCACTCATAGTGGCCTACTAGAGCAGCTACAGCTGCTAATAGAGAGCCTAATAGAGAGCTACAGCTCTCCCCTCAGACTTTCCAAGACTGCAATTCTCTTCGGGAATGGAGCTCCATCTTTTTTATGAAGAGGGGTTGGTGGTTTCAAACCTCTGCCCTTGCAGGTACCAGCCCAACACGTATCACTAGGCCACCAGGGCACCCCTCGTAGGGGCCAGGGCGGTCATAAATATGTTCCCATCACCACCATGGACCTTCAGTTTTCGGGGAGTCCCCCATTCTGTGGGATGCATGACGTTCAACACAATTGCTCAGTAATGGAACGGTCTCTTGTCACTTGGGCCAGCCCTGAACAAGTCTGTCTTTTCTCCCCACAGGCATCTTGGCCATCCTCATCCCTCGCCTGGACCTGGTCATCTCCCTGGTGGGTTCCGTGAGCAGCAGCGCCCTGGCCCTCATCATCCCGCCCCTCCTGGAGATCACCACCTACTACTCTGAGGGCCTGAGCCCCCTCACCATCGCCAAGGATGCCCTCATCAGCATCCTGGGCTTTGTGGGCTTCGTGGTGGGCACCTACCAGGCCCTCTACGAGCTCATCCAGCCAATCAGCGGCCCCATCGTCATCAACTCCACCAATGTCTTTGTGTAGGCTCTCGGTGCAAACTCTGCCCCAGCCAGCCCCACCCTGCGGCCTCCCCCTCACTGGTCCCTGTCCTCAGAGCCCCAGGAGACGCCAGGCTCTGGGGAAAGGCAGGCATGCAGTCTGGGACCCTTCTATCTGGGGCCGGGTACATGGGGCCAGTAGGCTGAGGGGATGGAGGGTGGGGATCTGACACTCAGGAGGTGCCGCACTGTCCATGTCCACGTGTTTACCCAGAGCGCTCAGCTCTTGCCCTCCTGCAGACGTGCTTCCCCAGAGTCATTCCTGCCACACAGCTCACTGGGTGTAGAAATGTGGTGTCCCTCCTCATGTCCACTCCTGGCTTCTGCCAGGCTTAGACTACTTCCGGGGAGACGCCCCCTCTTAGACAGCCAGGAGCCCTGGTGGTGTCCGGGGTTATGGTGCTGGACCGCCTAATCCCAAGGCCAGCAGTTTGAATCCGCCAGATGATCCGTGAGAGAAAGTTGAGACTTTCTGCTCCAGGAAGAAGTTATAGCCTCAGAGACCCCCAGTGAGTTCGTTTGTTGACCAGGTCCTTTTCTCCCTCCCCGAGACTTCACCTCAACATTCTCTTCCCAGCTCACTCTCTGGGAGGTGGCTGGGCCTACCTAGTAGGTTAAAGCCAGCCCCTAGAATTGGAATTTTCTACCTTAACTCTCTCTGGTGTAATGTAACCCTTAGGGCAACACATTCTCTCTCACCTGCCCTCGGAAGGGGTCATAGTACTGTTATATTCTTAGCTGCATTGGCTCTTAAAAAGGCAGCACAAGCTGCCCACCTTGAGCATATTTATATTTTATTTAACATGAGCTTGGGTCTCTAGAGACGCTTCCCAGCTCAGGGGTCATGTTTCTTCCTCAATAATCTTGCTTAAAAACGGGAAGTACCTCAAGGACAAGTCTATGTAGATCTGAGTCCCTCCTGTCGGGCGCTTTCTCAGTGTGTGTCCCTCTGCAGGACGGCCTGGGGCCGGAGAGGCGGTGGACTTGCTCCGTCCACTGGACCACAGCGTAGGACAGCCAGGTCGGCCGTGTTCCTCTCTGTCATGGGAGGCTTAGACAGCGCTGTTTGGTGCGTTCAGGGCTCAGTGTAGCCTGAGGCCCGTGACCAGAGGAAGGATGGCTGGGTTCAGGGGCTGTCGCTGGGGTCCAGCGGGACAAGTCGGCGTGTGCAGACCACAGCGGAGTCTCTGGGGTGTGCACTACATGCTGTGCATGGCTGCTTCCAGTCAGAGGGGGTGGGAAGCTCTGGGGCCAAGCCTGGCACTGCCTCCCCCTGGACCTGCCAAGGAACCACTTAGTCGGGACCCCTGCTCCCTGTGTTCAAAACACTAATTGGTGCGGACTGATGGATCCACTAATGGATTCAAGGATGGTATGCCGCAAGGTCACCTTGCAGGTACAGGTGTGGGGGGAAGGGGGAACAAGCTTCAGCATTGGCAGAAGAGGGTGCCAGGCTTTGCTTAGGACTGTGCCTCTTCCCTCGTGGTGTGAGAAGTATTTCAGAAGGGCAGTTGCACCCTCTGCATCTTCTCAGCAGTGTCTGTCTGTCTGTCTGTCTGTCTGTCTGTCACACCCTGCTGCCCGCTAGGAATGTCTCCAGGCATGCTCTCACCTGGGGAAGTGCTTCTGAGGAGAAGCTTTACCGAAGGAGATACACTCACTAGGGTTTGGTGTTGGGGCCACCAGGCTGGCAAGGGCCGTGACTTGTCCTTGTGGGCTCAGCCTCCTCTGTTTCTCCTCCAAAGCCAGTGAGCGCTGATTTCTAGGGGAAGGGGCAGGAAGAGCAGACTCTCGTGTGCGCAGTCTCTCAGTCTACCCAGTCATCTGTGACGCGTCCTCCCTGGGAGATGGCACCCTCCCCTGGACTCTCTCTGCTCTCTGGTGGTCACTCACAGCTGCTGGCCTGCCCACAGCTCCGGCCAGAGTGAGCAGCAGAGCCTTTGGCACCCAAGTCCCTGGCTTAGGTGTCACCAAAGTGCACTTGACAGTGGTTCATTCCTGTTGACGAGCCTGAGTCCAGCGGTCCAGCGGCATGGCCATTGAGAAGGGGTCTGCCACCATGAGGGATCAGACCTACCCCAGGGAGTTCTGAAATTAGACTTCACTGCTGGCAGACTGGACCGAACACTCAGGCCCTCAGGCTCCACCCGTCCCTTGACACAACGCAAGCTGCCATGTCAAATCCCCAGCCCAGAGAATGTGGCAAGGCCACGGACTCCAGCTTCTGGGCGCTCACGTGGGCTGACCTGTGCCCTGTGGGTCCTCTTCCCTGTTCTCCTGCTGCTCCGATAGTTGGGGGTGTGGTCAATGCAGAAGGGCCAGGCCGGGCGCCCACCTCTGAGGTGTTGAGTGAAGCAGGTGACGGGTGGAAGCTCCTGTCCCCCGTTCAGGGCCAGGCCAGGGTCTCTTCTGCCCACTGGGTTGTTCAGGCTGAGAGCCCTGTCCAGGGTCTCCCTCATGCTGCTTAGGGCACTGGCTCTAGCTCCTGCTGGAAGCCAGAAGCCCCCTGAGGCAGGGCCTGCAGGTTTTCTGGGGGATACTGTTATTCTCTGTGGCCCTCCAGACCCCCGCTGCCTTTCCACTGCCAGCAGTTGCTTCTCAGAAACACTTCCCTCCCTTGGTTCTCACCTCTTCTGAAACATAGCTGTTGGAAGCAAGCGTCCAGCTATCAGGTGACAGCGTCAGGAAGAGTGGCCTGGCAGTCTTGCTCCCTCTGCCCTGGAGCTGTCAGCAGTCACATGTGCCGTCTGTGGTCTGTTGCAAATGCATGTGTGGACCCTGTCTTGGCGGGGTCGTCACATCTCCCCGCTCACCCTCTTCTGTGCCTCCACAGCTACCCCATGCCCTCGACTGCCGGCCCACCTGCCCGGCGGGACCTTGGCAATGGTAGCCGTGGTGCCAAAGTCTCAACCTGAGCAGGTGCCATCTCCCAACCCCTCTTTTCTGTCTCAACTCGTTCTTCCCTGAACGGCTTCTATCCTGCATGGTGGACCGTCCCCTCGGTGTCACACTACATGCTCCCCCGTGCTCTTGGCAAGGACAGGCCCTCCGTGCATGTTTACAGCTCTCCGTCTGCATTCGTTTTGAGGTGGGTCAGGTGCACAGGCAGGCCTGGGCATCTTCCCACTGCAGCAGCACTGCTCCTGCCCCAGGGAGCGAACCGCAGGGTGGGACCCACAACGCCAAGACTGCCGTGCATGGGCCTAGAATCCCCCTTCCCAAATACACAGCCCCTGCCGCTCTCCATGGCCATTTAGGGGGAAACCAGGAGGTGCCCTTGACCCTGGACATGGCCTTTGGGACAGTTAGCTATCAGGACCACTGGGTCGTTTTGCCCAGCCATCCACCCATCATGCCCCTCCCCTGGCATTTGTGCCCATGGGTCATTCCCTGGTGAGGGGGCAGGGATGATGCTGATGGGAGGGTACCAGACTGGAGGGGTGGGGTGGGTCCTGGTGTAAACCATGTGTCTGTCTGAATCAGGGTGATGCCGGGGAAGCAGTTTTCATTCTGTGAGCAGTCAGGGCACTTTGCTGTAAACCATGCTGCTGGCGGTGCACCAGGGCGGGCTGGGACGCACTCTCCTGGAGTCAGGCCTGGAACGGAGCGGGCTGTGTATATTGCACACCCGTGTACACGGGTCCCTTCAGCGTGGTCCAGGTACAAATGGGGATATGTGCAAGAGTCCACAGAAGACCTTGCGTTGGGGTTCTGCGCACGGCTCATGGGTTAAATTTTTCTTTTTCAATAAATGAATTTTGTTTTTAGTTTTTGAGAGGTTGTGCTGTGTGCCATTATTTTCATAGGCTTTGCATGTGGGCAGAGAGCTTCCCTTTCCTGGACAGTGGGGTAACGCGTGTCTAGCACCCTTGCTCACAGATCTCCCGGGAGGGAGAGGGACCTGCAGTCCACTGTGGAATGGAAGAGCTTTCAAGGAGAGGAAAGGGAGGCCCATGGAGGGGATTGCAGCCTGCCGGGAGTTCCAGCCAGAAGCCATGAGGGACCACTTAGGGACTGGGGGATTCAAATGAGAGAGCCCAAGGTATTACTGAGGGTGGGCTGTGGGATAGGGGCCAGCCCTTACCCTAGACCACACTTCTGGGTGCAGGATTCACTAGCCTCCACCACTGTAGATTTTAAGCGAGAAGAACTTTGTGCTCATGTGACAACAGTGACAAACAGCATAAGGAGGGGTTTGCATCACGGGGCCTGCTATGCCATAAATGGAGCACTCCCTCCTGCCAACGTTCAAGATTGCTCCAGGAAGCTAAGGCAGCATAGTCTGGGTTGGGGGACAGGTACACCCCAAAACTTGGAGTAGAATTTGCTTGGCTGACCCAGAGCAGCGAGGCTGTGGGGGTGTGACCTTTCTAGATTTACCCCTCGACCCCTTGAGACCAGATGGCCAGTGCCCATGCTGCCCCATGTCTACGCCGACTGCATCTCTTGGAATGTCTGGGACTCAGAGCTATGGATGGATACACACTGGAAACAGGAAAGAGCCAGCCCAGCCTCTGTGGAGTCCTTTACCCGGTGGCAAATTTTCAGAGTCCCTGAGCTCACCAAGAGAAGATAGATGTCCAGAAGTCAAATAACATGGGATTCACTCTGGCCCCTTGACACAGGCCTCAACCGTGCTCCAGGATACATGCCAGCGAACTCTGGGTGCCCCTTAGTTGATCCTAGAGGGTTGCACAATGGCAGTGTGGGGCATCCTGTGCACATACTCGAATGGCCCCGTTAGAGCCGGGTCTGCTCTCCAGACCTCTAATATTTATACCAACCCCTAGACCTAGAATCCGGAATGGGTTGTATAAATTCATCACCAACAGCACTCGGATGAACTCCGGTGGTGAGATCGAGTCCAGCTCTGTTCTGGCGTCCGTTAGACTTGGGAGGACACCAGCAGGACAATACAGGGACCTCTGGAGTCGTGGGATGGTGGTGACGCTGGACGCTACCTCTAACCTGCTCTGAGGGGGATGCCGAAGCTTTCTACTCCCGTGGGGTCTGAGAAACCGCAGGGGCGCTCCTGCCCTGTCCTGCCAGGCCGCTGTGACTCAGCATTGACTCCTGGCTGTGAGTTTTGCGTTGGAGATTTCTGAGAGGAAGCTTTGCAAAGTAAAGGAAGTTCTCAAAGAAGAAACTAGGGCCTTCAGGGCCAGTGGTGAGAGTGGATCTACCAGGAGAGTGGAGGGAAGGTGGAGTAGAAAGGGGAACAGATTATCAAGATCTACATGTAACCTCCTCCCTGGGCTGTGGACAACAGGGAAGTGGGTGAAGGGAGACATCGGACAGTGTATGTGACAAAATAATAGTAATTTATAAATTATCAAAGGCTCATAATGGAGGAGGGGGGAGGGAGGGGGAAAGTGAGGAGCTAATACCAAGGTTTTAAGTAGAAAGAAAATATTTTGAGAATGATGATGGCAAAAATGTACAAATGTGCTTTGAATGCAATGGATGGATGTATAGGTTGTGATAAGTATTGTATGAACCCCCCCCCCCAATAAAAATGATTTTAAAAAAGAAAGACAGAAACTAGGGATGCTTCTCTTACCCTCTCTGATCTGGTACCACCCTTTCTAACCCTCCTCCTGCACCTCTGTAAACTTGAAAAAGAATTGTCAGCCTTTTCTGTATAAGGGATCTTACAGACTCAACAATGATCCCCCAAAAAGTCTCGTCTGCATTGCAAAACCTAGGATGGGACCCAGTTTGTCCACGAGGAATGCTTTATGACAATTTTCACTGGTGACATTATGCACCAAGGGCCACAGGGATTCGTGCCACCACCCAGTGAGCCGGAGCCTGAGATCCACGATCACAGCACGCCTGACGTTTCCAGAGCCCAAGCTTTCTCTAGGTCCTGTGGGCCTCTTTCTAACAGCCTCCTGGGGAACCCGCCTTCAGGGTAATTGTGAGCTTAGAGAAAGTGGGGAGATGTTACAGCATGCTTTTGTGAAGGGTTTATAAAACATTTTCTGAGCCTTTAACTGAATTGAGTGCTCAGAGGGAGCAGTTTTGCATCTTGCTTTCCTTCCACAGTCACTCATTAATGACCATTTTGTTCATTTCATTTGTGCAAGACACCCCGCCCTTTCTGCATTGTCCTCCTCTTCAGGTTTGGCTCCTGCAGACATCAACATCCAGAGCGAATGGCTCTTTCCTTAGTCCTGTCCCCCCCATTTCCTGGTAAACAGCCCTGCAGTCAGCCCATTGACCTGTGAATAGCAGTGGACTGAATAATTAGGAGCCTGAGCCAGGCCCCTTAGACACAAAAGCCAGTACACAAAAGACACAGACTGGCTTCCTTAGACACAAAAGCCAGTACTACTATATATATAATCAATACTACCGTGGTATTGATTACCAGAGACATATAAACGAAAATGAAACCCAGTGCTGTCAACTTGCTTCTAACTCACAGGGACCCCAGCTAGGGTTTCTGAGATGGTGTATCTGTACAGGAACAGACAGTGTCCTCTCTCTCATCTATGGAGTGGCTCCTGGGTTTGAACTACTGATCTTGCGATTAGTATCCCAATGTCTAAGTTGTCGGACCACCAGGCCTCCTTTGTCATTGTTTGGTGCTCTCCGCTCCTAATGACTCTCTGATTTTCAGGAAGAAACACCGCCTGGTCCTGTGCCCTGGTCACAATTATTGTGTTTCAGCCCACTGTGTGGCCACTGCCAGTTCATTTAGTTGAGGATCTTGGTCTTTTTTCGCTAAACCTCTACCAAGCATGATGTCCTTTTCCAGAGACTGGTCCGTCTTGACAACATGTCCTAAGTGTATGTAAGACAGAGCCATCCTTGCTTCTAAGGGCCATTCTTGGCTGTACTTGTTCCAAGACAGATCTATTTATTCTTTTGGTCTTCATGGTACTGTCAATATTCTCAGCAGTAGCATGCCTTCAAATGCATTGATGGTTCTCCCGTCTCCTTAGTCAGTGTCCAACTGCCATGTGCATATGAGGTGACTGAAAAGAGCGGGTCCCTGGGTCAGGGGTCCTTACTCTTCTATGTGCTATCCTGCCTCAGAACACTTTAAGAACACCTCACACAGTGTCCTTCCATCCTTGACTGCTGTGTCAGTGAAGATTGAACGTAGGTTCAAGTGGAATGAAATCCTTGAGAACTGCCCTCTTTGTCACCTATTGGCCCTCACAAAATTCTATTGTGAGAATTTTGGTTATTTTATAATGAGTTGTAATTTGTACCGAAGCCTGCATGTTTCTTTGTTTTTTCTGCATCACTGCCTTGGTGGGAGTAGGTAGCCCAAGCTTGCTCCTGGAGAGCTGCTGCTGGATTTGAACCATCAACCCTGTGGCCCGCAGTCTTGTACACAACCACTGTGCCACCAGGGCTCAGCTCTGTATGTTGTCTTTTTAAAAATCATTTTATTGGGAGGTCTTACAAATAGTATGACAATCCATAATTCAGTTAGAGCAAGCATAATTTTACAATTGCTACCACTATCAGTTTCAAAACATTTTCTTGAACTCTTTCATATCAGCTCCCCTTTATCCCTTTCCTCCCCCATTCTAACCCCCCCCCGGGACTATCTATCTTTCTATATCTATTTCATATATATTTGATTATAAGCTGACCTGAATATCAGTCAAGGCACCTAATTTTAAGACAAAAACCGCATAAAAATTACTGAAAATCTCATCTTATACATGAGCATATACTGTATATTTTTCTTCTGTATATTACCTCAATGTATCCATTAACCTACAATGCTGCTATCTATTCCCCTCCAGTGAGGTTATAGGGTCATCCTTGTTATCAACTACCCCTCCCTGTACCCCCGTTCCCTTCCCCTCAGGGAGTCATTACTCCTATTGCTATTTCTGAAGGGTTATCTAGCTTGACTCCCCTGCATTAAATGACGAATGAAGTAAAATAAAAACCATAATAGTAAGGGGAGGAAATGCTAAAGAAGTAGAGAGTAGTAATGTTTCCATTAGTGCTATACTGTACCCTGGATATGTCATCCCATCTGGCTGGCCCTTCTGTGAGGGAACTGTCCACTTATCTTATAGGTGGGATTTGGGTCTCCACTTTGCCCATACATCAATTTGATTGCATGTTTTTGAACTTCTGATACCCGTCCCTGTTGACACCTCATGATCACACAAGCAAGCTGGTATGCTTCTTCCATGTGGGCTTTCTTGCTTCCCTGCTAGATGACTGCTTGTTTAACTTCAAGTATTTAAGACCCCAGACACTATATCTTTTTTTTTGGGGGGGGGGGAGGGGGATCACTGCCATCTGGTGGCCCTGGGATCTACCCAGCCTTGCTCCTTGAGAGCTGCTGCTGGATTTGAACTGCCAAGCGCGTGGGCCGCAGTCCCGCACTCAACCACTACGCCACCGGGGCTCAGCCCACTATATCTTTTAATAGCCAGGCACCATCACCATCACCACATTTGCTTATACATTTTGACTTCAGTGATTGTGTTGGGAAGGTTAGTATCATACATTGCCACATTATTATAACAAACTGTTCTTGTACTGAGGTAAGACTTAAGTAGAGGCCTAAAGTCTATCTGCTTCCTTGATATATGTATATATGTATATATACACACATATGCATATACAAATATACCTATCTTATGTATTTGTATATTTATATATCTTTATTTATAACTATATATAATTTTTACTTTCTTCTTTCCTCTTTTTCTTTCCTCCTGCCCTACTATCATGTTCACCCGTCACTCACGTCTCAGTAATTCCTCTTGAATGTATTTCAATTGATCAAATGTGACAAAGAACACTACCCCCTCCTCACCATCAATTTAGAACTCTTGCTGTTCCCCTGTCCCCGTCATAATTGGCTCACCACCCCTCCTCCTATTCCCTTCCCATCTCAGAACTGTAGGTCCCTTTGCTATCTCCTTGAGATTGCTTGCCCTGCCTATCTTATATAGATAGGAATCGAAGAAGAAGAAGAAGAATACCAATAGTTCCAAACCTTACTGCTATCCTGAACCAGAGTAGATGGGTATCGCTGTTAAACAGTGGGCAGGACCTGTTCGAATCCATTGGTCCAACCCCCTTTTCTTTCAGAGTTCCAGATCCCAGGACCGCTAACCTACCTGCACTTAAATTCTTTTAGTCCTCAGCACTCATGACCTAGAGGCAAACCTCCTATGAGTCCCCATTGCTCTTCCTGAAGTCAGGGATGGTGAGCAGTCTGGGCACACTGCCTGCCACACCCCCAACCCGTTAGACCTTCACACTTTCAGTGTGGCCCCCTTGTGAATATCCCCCAACCAGTTCAGCTGTGGTGCCCAGCGCTTGTCCCTGAGTCAGAAGTCCACAATCGGATCCCTTGGGGACTTTGAGACTATGCTCCCATTGCTGGTCTCTCTTGGTTTGCCCCATGTGGGTGGGTTGGACCAGCTGCACTCCCCAAGCTGTATTTTCAGTGTTGTCCTCGGTAGCGCTGTCATCTAGGGAGGAGACGCATGTCTGGAGCTGAGGCTGGCCCTGCAGCCCTCTCTGTGAATACGCTGCTCCAATTCTCGAGCTTCATCAGCAAGTGCCTCTAGTTCTCTTACTGTCAGCAAACAAGGTTGTGCCACCTGCATATTACGAGTCGTTAATAGACCTTCCTCTATCCTAATACTGAAGTATTCTTCATATCATCCAGCTTCTCTGATGATTTGCTCAGTATGCAGATTGAAAATATATATCAAAAGGATACAACCGAGGTGCACGCCTTTCCAAATTTTAAAGCATGCAACGTGCCTTGTTCTGCTTGTACAAGTTCCATATGAATGCAATGAAGTGTTCTGGACCTCCCATCCCTTTCAAGATTACCCAGAATTTATTATGATCCATACAATCCATGGCGTAGTCATGAAACACAAGTAACATCTTTCTGGTATTTTCACCTAAGAACCTTTTGACATGAGTCATGATACCTCTAGGTTCTCATTCTCTGCTGAATCTGGCTTGAATTTCGGGCAGCTCCCTGTCAATTAATGGCTGTAACCCTTTTGAATGATTTTGAGCAAACATTTGCTTGCGGGGGATATCGATGCCGTTGTTTGATCATTTCATGCTCTGTTGGGTATCTTTGAGTACCTCTCACCTTTATGACAGTCACAACGTAAGCCTTCATATCTACAAGAGTGATTCCTCCCACTTGATCTTTTTTTTAAAAAAATTGCATGTGCTATTTTAGGGCCTTTCCTTTCAATATGCATTTTAAAGTGGAGCTGACGGATGCCACAGCACTCTATCCATAGACACTGCAACTGGTCACCTGGCGTAGGCCCCTTCCATGCTGCAATATCACCCATTCTCTCTGTGATACAGCCAGGAGGGATCGGCTGCTCTGTTCAGAGCCAGGTGTGGGACCTTGGGCTTGTCACCCCCCAGCGCAGCACTGCTCATCCTGTGTGTCGGCCACCCTCTCTCCGCACTGTCTTTTACAGCCTCCACAGTACTGGTCTCAAAAGGGAGCAGTTTCCCCCCACAGCCTTTAACTCTGTCTTCTATATACACATATTTGTGGGGTTCTAGCAATGACTTCAGTCCTCTCTCTAACACTGGAAGGGTCCCCCTGCAGACCCCTGCTCTGGTATTAGAAGGATATCTTTATCCTGCCTCAAAGACCTTACCGGGAACCCTGGTGGCGTCATGAGGTACGTGGTGATCTGTTTGACCGCACATGCCTTTCTGCTCCCGTGAAGATGCCTAGACGCTGTCCCTGAGGGTCATGGTGAGGTTGCTGTGGGTCGGAATTATTCCTTGGCAGGGAGTCCTGGCGGTGCGGTGGGCTAGGTGTTGGGCTGACTGGTCACCAGGTGGCAGTCAAGTCCAGTCGCTGCTCCGAAGGAGAAGGTGAGGCCGTGTGCTCCGGTAAAGGACACGGGGAGGGTCACTGTGAGTTGGAGGCCACTCGATGGCACTGGCCTAGAGGAGGCCCTGGACGAGCATTTGGCTGCTAACAGAAACGATGGTGCGGTCCCTCCCAGCAGCCCCCTCCCTGGGAGGAAGGCCTGGAGATCGGCCCCTGGGAAGACCACAGTGGAGAGGATGTTATGGAGACACTCTGTCCATGAGTCCAAATCAACTCCGTGACACCTGAGAGACACCCCCTTCCCCCCCCTCCGCGCACTGACAAGGCTCACAAGCTGCCCCCCCTCCATTGTCAAATGGAGGAAGCAAGTGGACCATTCTTTCCCCCTTGGGAGCCAGGAGTTCTAGCCTCCTTTCACCTCCTTCTCGCCCTCCGTCCCTCTGTACCCCTAAGAACATGGTCGTCTGTTGCTCTCGCCCTCCTCTGTGCCTTTCCTGTTAACCATGGTCAAGCTTGCCTCGTCCCTCCGAACTCACTGTCCCCATCACTGCAGACATTACAGGCGTGGCCTGGCCTGCCACGGTGGCAGAGACAGTGGGGCTGAAAGTGGGGCACTCTGGTTCTAGTAGTGCCCCTCGATTTGCTGTCCTGCCGACTTCAAACCCAGACACTGTCCTAGGCGAAACCCTCGGAGTCACGTTAGCCTCGTGACTTTCGTTTGCTGGCGTCTCGGTTTATTTAAGTTTGTTTATCTGAGTGTCTGTGGTTAACACGGGGTGGCGCTGTGGGGTAAGTGTCGGATGGCAAGCTACCAGGTTGGAGGTTCTCCCCCAGCAGCTGGGGGAGAAAGTTGAGGCTGTCTGCGCTCACAAAACTTCACACAGCCCCAGAAACCCTCTATAGCGTTGTCGCTCTGAGTCAGAATGAACTCAGTGGCAGTGGGTGGGCTCGTGAACCCAACATGAGACATACAGCTGGAGTCGGAAGGGTCTGGGTTCAAATCCTGGTCTGGTGCTCATGAACCGGCACATCCCTCCCCTTCGCTGAGTTGCTAACGTACGTTCCTTAATTGCTCCTTGCCTTGGCTCTCCCTGTGTAAAATGGAGATCAAAGAGTCTACCTTGTCGGCCTCTGGTGAAAGATGAAATGAAGTAACCTGTCAGGGGCTTTGCAGAGAGCCTAGCATACAGTAAGGGCTCTGTAAAAAGTGGCAGTCGGAGCTACGTTGGTGGTAATGAGGAGGAGGATGATATCATGGGGAACAGTGTGGTGATCAGGAAACCTGAGTTCCACCTTTATCTCTCTTGTGCCAGATTCTGCACATTCAGAACCAGAAATCCTGATGACCTAGGATGGGAGCAGTTGGCTGAAAGTCCTTGTGGTCTCCCCAGCTCAGTAGGTCTTGATCTTACAAAGCCCTCTGGTGGTCATCCCTGAAACTGCAGGTCAGTAGAGCGAAGGAGGAAGCAGGTGTGGGGAGATTCTCTCGCCTTCAGGGACTCCCTGTGATATTCTACGTGTGTGACCACAACCCCTTCTTGGAGTAGGGGGCATCAGGAACTAAGGGAATGGTCTAGACCAAAGAGGATTTGGCGACCCCAGTCGCTGGGCAGTCATTCTAATCTGGATAGTTGGGTGTTTTATGTGTTAGAGGGCACGCAGTTGCTGTTAGCTTCCTGGCGTCGTCGCTGACGGAGGACGACCGTATGACTAACGTGCGGCCAGCCCTGCGCCCTGGTCATGGCCATTGGTAAGTGTGGGGCCCTTGTGGCTTCGACATCAGTCCATCTCGCTGAGAGGCTCCTGTCATCCCGGCCCCCACTTCTTGCTGACTCTGCCGGGAACGCCTCACAGTCGACGAAACGCACCACCACGTCCTCACAGTGACCCCACAGCACAGGGAAGGACAGCCCCCGTGGGTTTGGGAGACGGCCAATCTCTGTGGGAGCAGAAAGCCTCCGCTTTCTCCTGTGGATCGGCGTGTGGTTTAGAACTGTACACCTCGTGGCTAGCAGCCCGCTACACCACCGCCCTGCTCTGCCGGTGGGTGCAGTGTCACTCCACCTAGACAGTCCCCCTGAGCTGGAGTCCACTCTGGTGGGCAGGTGTTTCCCTGACCCTGCTTTGTCAGGGCTCAGTGGTGCCGTCGAACCAAGCCCTACCCAGAGAGCAGCCTTGCAGGACAGGGAGCACCTGGCTGCCCCCAGGGCTCTCACGGCTGGGCATCTGCACTGAAGCCCACGGCCTCATTTGTCTCCTGTGGAACCACAGGCGGGTTCAAACCATGAGCCTTTTGGTTCACCACAGAGCGCTTTAATGGGCGCGTCACCAGCACGGGGGACTCAGCATAGCCACATGGTCAGTGTCCCTGACACACTGTCCGATTAGGGTTTTCCTGTTTTGGGTGGTCTACAGCCTTCCTTCCAACTTCTAGATTCCTAAGTTTTTGCTTGAGGGTGTCCCCAGACTTTGCTCACCTCCTTTTGACCCCCTCCTTCACCAAACCCAGGATAAGTGACAGTGAAAATAACAGTAAAAATATATATTTTATTGTTAAAAAAAAAAACGACAACCAACACATCGAGGCATTCCGTCACGCATGCTCCTGGACACGCACACAGCCGTGACCCATCCATCCACTCAGTCTCACAGCCACACCCAGTCACTCTGTCGCTCTGCAGACAGAAGCCCCTCGGCTCTTCCTGCTACCTCTGGCTCCAGAAACAGAACACGTGAAACGGCAGTGGACCAGGGAGGAGGGGAGGATGGCAGGGAGGGAGTGATGAGGCCAGGCAGGCCTAGGGGCTCTGGTCCCCACCACTCCTGGCTTCATACAGTCCACACACATGCACGCATTTACTGTACACGCATGACCACGTGTGTAGACAGACGCCAGCCCACACGGACCCTCCATGCATAGGGTTGAGTTACTGCAGGTAATACTTGGCAGGCATTTGGGGCTGAGGGGTCAGGGAGGGCAGGGTGGTCTGTCTGTGCTGAGTGGGAGGTTGGAGTTCCTTGTGTCTAGGGAAGAAATGTCCCTTTGGGGAAACGCCTCCAGACAGCAAGGTTGAAAGTGCCTCTGAGTTTCGGAATGAAGAACTCGTTCCTTCTTGCCTTTGGCCCAAAGTGCCTGGGAAACTCGTGCCGAAGAGCCAGCGTCCCACGAGGTCTGATTCCTGCGCGGAGAAGGTCCACCTGGCGGAGCCGCCTGTGAATGGGCACAGGCGCGCAGGCTCCCTGCAATCCGAGTGGGCGCTGCGGCCTCGCTGGGCCACTTTCCTGGGCCGCTGGTTCTTCCTGGTATCCCAGCATCCCGCCTGCTCCTGACGTGGAGCACGCAATTGAACTTGACCATGCACAGACGTCAGCGGTGCGCGGCCTACGTTTGGTGCCCGCTTGCCATGGATCACCTCTCAGAGCCCTGCGTCCCTCGAGGGACAGAAGACCGCAGAGCACACCTCTCATAGCAGGTGTGGTGGCCGAGTGTCAGACGTCCCGAGGGACGTGTCCTCCCAGAGCTGGCCCAGGGGCTCGGGCCAGTGTCCCTGGGCACTGAGAGTGGCCATCAAGTGCGGGCCTGAGACCCACCATCCCACAGAGCTGGCACGCAGCTTTCCCTGGGCCACTGCTTGTGCATTTCCCCTCCTGGGGACCCTGTAAAGCTCCACCCTCAGCTTCCTGACCCTTTCAGGACTGGCTGGGGACTGGGAGAGCACACGTCAAGGCTGACAGCTAGACCTGAGCCTGGGGCCCCCTCCCTCTCTCCCCGCCGTGCTGAATGCCCCCCACCCAGTGCGGCCGATCAAAGGCTGGGGCAGCCCCAGGCCTACAGCGGAGATCCAGGAAGCTAGAACATAACCTCTTCGCAGCTCCCATAATCACTCTCCACCATATCAGAGCCCTCGTAGTGGGGAGGTGCCCGGGGCTGGCCGCGGCCAGCGGGAAGCCCACCCCCTAGTTCGCAGTCAGCGTAAGAGGGCCCCGCTCGGCTGAGTCGCATGCTCACCCCCTTGTAGCCACTCTCGGCCAGGCTGTGCCCTCCCCCCTCATGCCGGAACTGTGAGTGGTAGTAGCTGATGGCGGTGTACTCATTGAGGCAAGGGTCCAGCAAGTGCTCGTGGGGGCTGGGGGCCCGCGGGGGCATCAGATCTTCCAGGTTCTGGTTGCTGTAACGGGGTGGGAGGGGGGCCCTCTTGTTTTCCAGCCCCAGAGGAAAGGGAAAGCCCCCGTAGAGGGCAGTGGGCTCCGGCATCAGGGCCTGGGATGTGTGGTGATGAGGCGGGGCTGGCAGAGGACTCGGGGCCATCTCTGAGTGGGGGCGCTCCCAGCTTTCCGTCCTGGAGGAAGTCGGGGGCCAAACCGCAGCTCCGCCGGGGTACACTGAAAGAGACCGGGAGAGGGTCAACCTCGCGTTTCCCTGGTGAGGGCTCTGCTGATCCGTTTCCCAGGCCTTCAAAGGCATGGGAAGGCAAGGCAGCCCGTCCCTGTGACCTGCCGGAGGTGGTCCAGCTGGGTGTTTCAAGGCCAGAGGTCTAACTCCTAGCCTTCTTGCTGATCTGTGACGTGGGTCCACGTGCCAGTGAGCAAGGGAAGGATGCAAGTGGCAGTCCAGTCCCACTGCTGGCTGTGGCAGCGCCCTCCGGACCCCATCTCCTGAGAGGAAGGGGTCAGACACACAGCCGTCCCTAGGAGGTGGGTGGGGTCTATACAGAGGACGTCAGAAGACCAAGGGGTCTTGGTCCTAGCTCTGCCAGGGACCCAACCATCGGCTGTGCTGGGTCTTTTGTTTCACGGTGATGGGTCCTTGTTACGCTCTCCCTCTTGCTAAAGAAAAGAGTGAAAACATTCAGTTGACCAGTGGGCAAAGAAGCCTGAAAATAGAGGGCTTGACAAACTCCCTTCTGTCAGAGCCAAAGATGAGAATGAAGTGAAATACCCAGTGGTCGGGCTTCTTTTCTCCCCAGGAAAGCATGTGGAGAAGCCCCGTCTTCACTGCAGATCCCGCCCTCCCCCACCTGGGTCTGCAGGTTTGTTTCTCCCATAGGCACGAGCCCTGTGGAATGGCCTGGAATCCTAAGGACAGGGCCACGGTGAGGCTGGGAGGAGGCCAGAGGCTGAGGCCAAAGTCCTCAGCTAAGCCAGTCATTCCAGCATGATGGTTTTGAGCATGCCCCACCCTATCTCATCCCCAGGGACCCAACAAGATGGTGGGCAAAAGACAGTGAGCCTCAGACAATGGAGCATTTGGGTCTCCCTGCCCCCATCCATCAACCCCAGGGGCTAAGGGCCTCTGACCATACTGATCTATTTCCTCACCTGACCAAGTTCTCTTGACGATGGACTCATTGTCCGAGCTAGAAGGAGCCGTAGCAGGCGGGAGTCTAGGAGGCACGCTGCATACCATTGGCCGTTGCTTAGAGCTGGACCCGAAGGTGACAAGTTCATTTGGGAGTGAAGTCTTGCTAGGCTCTGTGGGGTTCAGGTTGTTGCAGGAGCTAGTGCTCAGGGGGTCAAGCTCCAAGGCAGGCACGGTTTGGGTATCGACACCAATGCTTCTGGCCAGCAGGTCTGGGTCCTCTATGGCCACAGGCTTGTGGGACTTGCAACGACGACAGTAGAGAAGGAACCCAACCAGGACCACAATGGAAAAGATGACCAGCACTGCCACTATGATGATCAGTAGCTCCTGCTGCCCCCAGGCCCCTGTTGTTATCTCAGGAGTGACCAGGCAGTGTCCGTCCAAGCAACCTCTTGCTTCCATTTCGCACCTGAAGACAAGAAGGAGATATCAGAGACCGAGTCATGGTACTTCCCAGTCATGTCCTCCCTTGTAAGACCTATGCCTTTGAGAGCCCTGCCCTCCAGTTTTCCAAGAGAGAAAGATAATGATCAAAAATATCAGTGACATCAATTTCAGCACACTCTCCAACC
>PVJH01032496.1:0-21076 GCA_004026705.1 Nesogale talazaci | reverse complement strand
GGGCCTCCTACTCCCACCACCGGAGAGCAGTGATGCCAAAAAAAAAAAAAAAAAATGTTGAGTGGGGCCGAGCCCCGGTGGCATAAGTGGTTGGGTGCGGGACTGCGGCCCGCGGGCTTGGCAGTTCAGATCCAGCGGCGGCTCTCAGGAGCAGCACTGGGTAGCCCCCACGACCGCCAGAGGCAGTGATGCCCGCCCCGCGCCCCCCACCCCCGAAAAACAAAAAAAGCCAAACAACAACAACAAAAAGAAATGTTGAGCATGTTCTTTCCTTTTGAGTTTCTCGCTCGAGGTCTTCGCTGCTTCCATTAGAATGTTTTACGTTGTCTTCTCCAGGTCGCCCTTTGACGTTTTCTCATTTTTGGGGGGCGGGGGGCATCACTGCCCTCAGGTGGTGGGAGTAGGAGGCCCAGCCTTTGCTCCTGTGGAGCTGGAATCGAACCTCCATCCCAGTGGGCCGCAGTCCCGCGCACAACCACTACGCCACCGGGGCTCAGCCCCCCCCCTTTTTTTTTTAAATTAATTTATTTTTTTACTCTCTGACGTTTTCTGTTCCGCTCTTTGGCTCCATCAGTTCTTACATTTGCCTTAGGTACAGTTACTGAAACTCCAGGTTCTTGCCTTCCCAAAATAAAGATTTACTTTTAAGAGGCACAGAATGGGTTTGTTTGCATAGAGAAATTTTATTAAGAATTCCCCGGGGGGGAGGGGAAGAGAGAGAGAGAGAGAGAGAGAGAGAGAGAGAGAGAGAGAGAGAGAGAGAGAGAGAGAGAAGCCATCTACGAGTCTGCATGACTGGTGTTCTGTTACTTCTATCTGCCCACTCACATGAAAGCAGGCTTTCAAATTTTCGAGGGGAAGAGACTGGAATTTCCCAATCACTTCAAAGGGAGTTTCCCAATCCTGCCTGGGGTAGCAATAGCTTCTGGGAAAGAGAGTCGCAAGTTATTTCAGGGATTCTGTGCACACTCAGTCCAAATCTCCGCCTTCGCGCCTGTGCCTTACCACACAAGTTTCAGAGTCTCTTATTTTCCTTCTTCCTCGTCTTTTTAGGGACCTGTTGCTTTCTTCGTGAATGTTGTTCTTGATGCCCTCCCATAGCCCGTCAGCTCCTCTGACAGCAGTGTTCCACGCAGCAAATGTGTTTTTGAGATAGTCTCGGAATCCAGGTGGGATAGATTCAAGGCCGTTGTTTCCCTTGTGGACTCGTTTGAATTTCCTTCGGCTTCGACCTGAATTTACGTGTGAGCAATTGATGGTCTGTTTCACAGGCAGCCCCTGGTGTGGTGTTAGCCACTGATAGCGACCGTGTCCATCGTCCCACAGGTATGGTCAGTCTGCTCTCTCAGTATTCCAGCTGCAGAAATCCCTGGGTAGTGACTGTTTGTGTTGTGGAAAAAAGATGTCTGCTATGGAGAAGTCTTGCCAAATTTTATCCTGTGCTCTCCGCCTTCCTCTCTATCACCAAGGCACTATGTGCCAACTCCTGTTCCTTCCTCTTTGTTTCCAGCTTTTGCATGTTAATTGCCAGTAATTATCAATGCATCTTGATTGCATGCTTGATCCATTTCAGACTGAAGATGCACGTCGCATCCTTCCGTTTCCTTAGCGTGATCTCTCATGGTCGGTGCATAAATCTGAGTGACAGTCGAATTCGTTGGATTGCCTCGAAGGTGAATCTAGACAATCCTGTCACAGACAGCAGTTGTATTTCAAGATAGACCCTGAAGTGTTCTTCTTGACAGTGAAAGCAAGGCACTTTCAGGTCAATTGGACATTGTTGTAATACTCGGACTGAAGAGGCCTTGGTTTCTTTTTAGAACGATGGTGCTGGCGAGGACTACTGAAGGCCCCGTGGGCAGGCCGAATCGTGAACCAAACCTATCTTGGAGGAAGCACAGCCCACAGCCTCCTTAGGAGCGAGGGTGGCCAGACTTCACCCCATGTGTTCTGGAGGATTCCCACATGTAATGGGGGGGGGGGGGGGGGACCAGCCCTGGAGCCGGCCATCATGCTCGGTGCAGGAGAGTGTCGGTGATAAAGAGGGAGGCCCTCCACCACAGGGGTGGGCACAGTGACTGTGACAGTGGGCTCAAACAGCGCATGGCTTGTGAGGATGGCAGCGGACCAGGGAGCGTTTCCTTCGGTTGTCCAGGAAGTGGCTCCGAGTCAGCTCCCACTCCCCGGCCTTCGCACCATGCCCTTTACGAGTCGTGGCAGCAGCGTCTTGGAGTGAGCAGGCCTTTGTCCCTGTGGCCGGGCCTGTGCGCAGGCTGGAACTCCTGCCTGAGGGAGCCCGCCTTCTCCGAGAGAGCGCAGCAGAGCAGGCACTTGATTACTGGCAGCCGTAACACTTCAAGACTGGATTGTCTGCTTAATCGCCCTTGCAATATTTACAGGCACATCTGTATGTGTGCACCCTGCTCCGTATTTGCATATACAAATGAACATTTGCATGCGCAGATTAGCTAATTGTACAAGCGACTGTCCATCTGCATACTTAATGACTCCATTTACATGTGGAAATGGCGATGGGCTTTTTCACTTGCAAATGGAGGCGGAGGGGTACTGGTGGTGTATTTTTGGAACCGCCGGGTTAATAATGTCACTAAATTACAGGCGACAGAGGCGGCTGGTGGGCCATAAGAAGCAGAAGGACTGTTGTGCCCTGCTCCCTGCCAGCCCCGGTCTCTTTCCCTGGCAAACAGGAACTTTATCATTGCCACGTCTGATGCCACGGTGTACCACCTCACGGCAGATGGCACCAAACTGGACAAGTTGTTCGTGGAGCCCAAGGACGCCATCTACGCCGTCTCCTGCCACCCCTACCAGCCCTTCCTGGCCATCGGGAGCATCTGTGGGATGATCAAAGTGTGGGACTATGAGACCAAAATCTACCTCTTCAGCAGGGTCTTCGAGAAGGGCCTGGGTGTCCAGAGTCTGAGCTACAACCCGGAAGGTGGTTTCATTGGGTCAGCCCATTTCAGATTCCAAATTTGGAACACCGAGCCCCCACCCTCCCCTGCGAGGGGGATCCCTGCCCGTGGATGTCCCCGATTAAGCCCTTCAATCCTGTCCTGAAAGGTCACCATGGGTCAGAATCCCCTTGGTGGTGGATTCGAAGCTGTCCCCGTGATCCACGGCAACAGATGGGACTGCTGGGATCCATAGGGTTTCTCCGGGCAGATGTTGGAAGTAGACCGCCAGCCCTTTCTTCCTAGTCCATCTCAGTCTGGTATCGTGGCAACCCCCGAAGGCTTCCCTCCCCACCTCAGCAAGAGTGGTCTCTCTCTAAATCCCATAGGGCCTCCTGGGTGAGCCGGTCGTTGCTCAGGACCTGCTCTCCTGGCTGACGGAAGCCCCCACATTCACTGTTCCCTGGCTCCCTGTTTCAGGAGCCATCCTTGGCGCTGGCTTCACAGAAGGGACAGTGTACATTCTCGACGCCATGTCCTTAGGGAATGCCACCAAAGAGCCCTTCCGGTACTCCCGGAGCAGCGTGAGCCACATAAGCTTCTCCCACGACTCCGGGTACATGGCCACGGCGGTAAGTGCTCCCAGCCCGGGGGCCCGGCAGCTTCCCCCCAAACCAAGACGCAAGAGGGGCTACCAAGGAGAGGGGCTTTCTTTCCTTTTTTTTTGGGCATCACTGCTCTCCGGTGGTGGGAGTAGCAGGCCCAGCCCCACTGCTGGAATTGAACCTCCGTCCCAGTGGGCCGCAGTCCCGCGCACAACCACTACGCCACCGGGGCTCAGCCCTCTTTCCTTTTTTTTTAAAGATGAAGACTGGCCAGCTCCCACGGTATCCTGAATGCTTAGAACCTCTCCCTTGACCACACTCCAGCCATGCTGGTACCCCCCAACCACAACATTATTTTCATTGCTGCTTCATCACCGTCGTTTTGCCACTGTTAGGAATCAGGCTGTGACAAAAGAAAATAAACTAAAAAAAAAAAAACTTTAGGCTGAGCCCTAATGGCTTAGTGATAGTTTGCAGGACTGCAGCCAACAGGGTTGACAGTTCAAATCCAGCAGCAGCTCACCAGGAACAAGGAATCAGGCTGTGAAAGGGTCGTTTGACCCCCCCCAAAGGGTTCGGGACTCACAGGTTGAGAACTGCTGCACTAGGGAAAGGGGAGGGAGGAGAGGAGACAGAAACAACTCAGGTGCTTGGTTTTCTACAGAGAATGCAGGGGTGGGGGGACCAGTGGCGCACTCCACCCCACTTCCTCTGTACGTTGTCTCCTTTGAACCTGCAAAATGGGCGTGCTTTCACCACTTGCTGCAACGGAGGGGAAGTTTTTATTAGCTCCTCTGAGAGCAACGACTCCAGGACGTGATGGCAGCTGTTTGAAGGAGGTCCCAGAGAGTGACTGTCCACCTTCTGCTCCCCTCAGGACGTCAGTTTCACCGTCTCGCTCTACCGGCTGGTCGTCAAGGAGGGCCTGAGGGTCTGGGAGTACCTGGCTCGACTGCGCTCGCACCGTAAAAGCATCCGCAGCCTCCTGTTTGGGGTGCACCTGGACAGCAACGAGCCCCGGCTGCTGAGCCTCGGCAAGGACCGGCTCTTGGTGAGGCCTGCCGCGCTCTCGCAGACCTGCAGCGCCGCCCCCCCCCACCCCTCCTTATCTCTCCTTTCATGCCATTCGTCCATCCCTGGATCCATGGACCTCATCTAGCCATCCATCCCATCTATACCAGGGGATGCTCCCCCCACGAATGGGATGTTCCCTCCCCAAAGCTATGTCCTTGCTGTCGCTTGTTTACAAAACAGTCTCGTCACCTTCCAAGTACTTCATTACCCTCGAGACATTTGTCAGACCTGCGAGTCCATTCTTGGAAATATTTTTCAAACTCATCTGTTGGGATGGCTGACAGCACCTCCCTCGTTTTTTCGTTCACCGCTTCTACATCGGCACATCGCTCACTCCCCTTTCATGTCCCTGTGCATGTCATGTCGCAGAAGCAAGAAGGAGTCACAGGGCGCAAGGTCAGGTGTCCGGGGCAAGAGAGGCACGCAGGTTTTTGTCAAACACTGGCATCCTGAGGTGGCTGCGCGAACAGGTACATTGTCATGGTGGCAAAACCAGTCCCTCGTCTGCCACAGTCAGGCCTTTTTTGTTCCACACTGTGATACAATCTTTTCAGAACCTCTAGATAGAAAGCTTGATGAGCAGTCTGACCTGGTGGAACAAACTCAAAATGCACCATGAGTCGGCATTTCACCTTTTCTGAAATGAGAAAACCACGCACACACTCAGGTTTTTCTTATAGCGCTGTCCTTGTAAGCCGTGTCCAACATCAGAGCACTCTTTGTGGCATTTTTCCTGAGCAGGAAATAAAATTTCACACCCACACGCAGTTCTCTTAAATCAGCCATCACAAAATACGAGGTTCAAGTGAAGCTGCTCTTAAGAAAAATTCACTGTGACCAGAGAAAACCTTCCCCGGCGAGGCCACTGGATGCACTAACGCAGGGCGAGCTGCTCAGTGCTTGCCTAGCAGGCAAAATGCATGCTACCAAAACTCCACTCTGCCCGGCACAGCTCTGGTTTTTTGGGGGGTGCCCTCATAAGCCTTATCTGTTTGTTCATCCACCACCTATCTTACCTATCCATTCATCTGTCTGCCTTATCCATCCACTTTAGCTAGCCATCCATCCACCTGTCTTACCTAATGGCCCATTTATGTGTCCTCCCATCTCTTCACCCATCTTACACACATACCCACCCAGTCTCCCTTTCTTTCATCCACCCGTCTTAGCCTCTGTCCATCTACCCACCCATCTATGCACATGCCCAACCCCCCTCCTTCCATGCATTCATTCTGGGCTGACCACTCAAACGTCCCTGTGATGTTTTGTGTAACCGCCAGTGCTGAGGGCAAGACAGGGGTTAGTTCTGACCCTAGAAGGGTTCCCAAACAAGTAGCCCAGGTCGCAGTCAAACAAGCTTGGTATTCAGGGTCCAGAGCCAGTTTGGTCTAAATGGGGCGTCTTGCTTTAACACTCGGTGGCGGGGTGGGGGGTGGGGGGGTGTGATGTGGCCAGATACACAGGTCTTCTCCTTAAGGCTCCTCTGCAGGGAGTCGTGAGGGGGAAGTGGTCAGGGAGCGCGCCCCCAGCAGGGGAGCCCAAGGGAGGGCGCTTGGTTGGCCATGCAGGCTCCCCGTCACGTGCTTGACCCTGCTTCATTCTGACTCCCCCACAGATCGAGTACAATCTCCCCAAGACCTACAAAGACCACCTGGAAGTCCTGGACATTCACCGCACCGACCAGGGCTGCCACCCCACCTGCATGGTCTGGTACCCACCGCTCACCAAGGAGCTCTTCCTGCTGATCTGCAACAGCAGCTACAAAGTGATGCTCTTCAACTCCACCACGAAGATGTGCCGGTGAGCTGCCCGGGCGGCCTCTGCACTTGCCAAGGCCCAGGTCCCCCCCCCCCACCACTTGGCAAGAAGCGCCGTGGGCAGGAGGCAGACCCTGGGCCCTGGCTCACTCCTGAGCTGGCACGGCCCCAGAGCCCAGGGGCTGGCTCTCGCAGGACCCTGGTCCTCAAATGCTCCCAAGATCTCGCCTGCTCCCGGGGGTGGGCAGAAAGACAGATGCTTATTCCCGAGGACTCCCCATTGTTTGAGGTTTCTCTTTGGCAGCTCTCAAAGGCCATTTCATTGGCTCATTTGCTAACTATTTACCAAGCCGGCGTGGAGGTCAGGTGCTGTTCCAGCGTGAGGACACAGCAGTGCTCATGGCGGGGCCGACATCTCGTGGGGAGCCGCATGCCATGGATGAGTGAACAAGTCGATAGCCAGCCAGTGGGTGTGTGGCCACTGGGCTCTGTGGCACATGGGGACGGGCGGCAGGGCAGGGAGTCCCTGAGAAGAGGGACTGCCTATTTTTATTTTCATATGTTACACCATCCGCTGTGTCCCTTCACCCATGTTTCTGTTGTCCACCCCCTGGTGGTGGGTTGTACGTCAATCATTGCGATTGGTTCCTGCTTTCTCCCGCCTTCTCCTGCTTCATGGTATCCCTGCTCTCATTATTGGTCCTGAGGGGTTTATCTGTCCTAGAGTCTGTGTGTCTGGAACTCTTATCTGTGCATGTTCTGAACTCGCCAGATCTGTAAGGTACAACTAGGGTCCTGATGGTGGGCGGGAGAAGCATTAAAGAACTAGAGGAGCGTTGTGTTTAGTCGGCGCTGTGCTATGCCCTGGCTGGCTTGTCCCTTCCTTGTGACCCTTCCGTGAGGGGAGGGCCAGTTGTCTACAGATGGGCTCGGAAGGCCACACACCATGCAATGTAGGAGAAACTCACAGACCAGCTGAAAGTGAGCGAGTCCCGTGACGTTCCATACATCTCTCCACGCTGAGGCCCACCACCGCTAGCTGGCTGCCCAGTTCCCAAGCGTCTCCACCCCTCGAGGAAAACACCCCTAGGTTACGGGTGCAAGAAACCCTTACAACCAAAGCCCCCCAGGGAAGGCACTGCTTTTTCAGGGCCAGACCAACAGAATGTAAACATGACTTCAACAAAGATGTAAAAGCACAAGGAAAGGCAGTTCCCAGCTGCTTATTGCCGGGGCCAAGATGCAAATGAAAACCAGACAGCAAAGGGCTGAGCCCCGGTGGCGTAGTGGTTGTGCGCGGGACTGCGGCCCACTGGGACGGAGGTTCAATTCCAGTAGTGGGGCTGGGCCTCCTACTCCCACCACCGGAGAGCAGTGATGCCCAAAAAAAAAAAAAAAGAAAGAAAACCAGACAGCAGACACCCCTTTCCCAAATCAGATTAGCCAAGCTAAAAATGACGGATCTATGTGTTGGCAAGGGTACCAGGCGACTCCCACCCAGGGAGGGGCGTGGGGTGGCTGGCCCGGCCCTTTGGAAGGGCCGTTTGTCACCCTGTGGGAAATTCTCTCCCAGCTCCTGGCTGCTAGGAATGCTGCCCACAGAGGCATGCAGGCAAGCGTGCCAAGACCTGAGTACAAAGGTGTCTTGTTTGAAAATGTATTTTTTTTGTTCATGGAAACAACCCAGATGTCCATTAAAGGGGACTAAAGGGTGGCTGTTGGACCATGGGGACATGATCCTTTTTATAAAGGGAGTAAAAATAGAATAAGGACTGAGGTGGCCCAGTGTGCTCACAGGGAACTACTACCTCTGACACAGAACATGGATGAAGGAGGTGGCGCTGGAGGAAAGAATGTTAAGCTTCCCTTCTGGATACAAAAGATTGCAGTGATGGAAGCCCACTGTGTGGGGTCCATTCCGACTGCTAACCACCCGCCAGGACAGCGTGGGGCCTCATTGTCTCTATTTAGGGTTAGTGTAGGAGGGGCTTCAGAAAGCCGGGGCAGGGGGGCTGTTGTTGTCTTTTAATTCTGTTTTCCCACCAACTTGTTGAAACCTCTTCTAATGAAAATATGCCAAAGAAACTCTTGGGGATACCAAACTGTTACCACATGATTATCTCGGGATAAGAGTGGGTGGTTACGCAGCAGAGCAGCGAGGGAAGCAAAGCAATGAAGTCTCTGGGGGAAATTTCCAAAATAGACTTTGGGGCCAGGGTGTGGCACTTCATCAGACTGGCCTGGAAAACATTCCTAAAGGTCAACAAACAGACCTGGAACTATTTATAGGCTTTTCTTTTTTTGTTGTTGTGTGTTGTCATTTTGTTTTCTTCTGTTGTTTTGCTTTGTCTTGTTTTTGTGTGTATTATTGTCTCTGCATGTCTGTTCAGAGAAGACAGGCAGGATAAACAATCCTGAGGAGAAAATAACTGGACCGATGGTTTGGGGTGTGCAAGGTGGAAAGGAAGTGGGTGTTAACAAATCCAGAGACAAGGAATCAACAAGTGACCCAAAATCGATATTGAAGAGAGTATAGGATGCATGGGGGTGAGGGGGGGGCGGAGCTTAATCAAGAGCAATATGCCTGAGAGAAATTACTGAAACTCGAATGAAGGCCAAACACAATAGTGGGACAAGATGAAAGAAAAAGAAAATAGAGGAAAGAACTAGGAGGCAAAGGGCATTTATAGAGGTCTAAATACCGGCATGTACATATGTAAATATATTTATACATAACAATAGGGCAATAGATCTATGTACGTGTATTTATATGTTAAGTATATTAGGGCAGCAGACAGACATTGGGCCGATACTCAAGTGCTCTCTTGTGGAACCCTTGAGCAAATTGTCTAACTTAGTCGTGCACCATCTAATTCTGTGGGACTGCGGCCCACTGACTTGGTGGTTCAAATCCAGCAGCAGCTCTCCAGGAACAAGACTGGGCCTCCCACTCCCACCAGAGGGCAGTGATGCCCCCCCCAAAAAATAAAAAAACCCCACCAAACCAGACTCAGTAACCTCCACCTAGACCACCAGTTCCAGCTCCCCATATTTCCCTTCCCTCCTCCCCCCCATGAATCTTTAATAATTTACAAATTGGGGCAGAGTCCCGGTGGCATAGTGGTTGTGCGCAGGACTGCGGCCCACTGGGGTGGAGGTTCAATTCCAGCTCACAGGAGCAGAGGCTGGACCTCCTATTCCCACCACCAGAGGGCAGTGATGCCTAAAAATAAATAAATAAATATAAAAAATAATTTACAAATTGTTATTGCTTTTTCCTATTGTACACTGTCCAATGTGTCCCTTCACTCACTTCCCTGTTGGCCATGCCCCAGAGAGGAGGTTATATGTAGATCTCTGAAATTGGTTCCCCCCTTTCTACTCCACCATCCCTCCACCCTCCCAATATCACCACTCCCATCACTCGACCTGAGGGAACATCTATCCTAAATTCCCCATGTTTCCGACTCCAGTGTACATCCCCTGATCTAGCCAGACTTGTCTGGTAAAACCGGGAGTATGATAGTGGGTGTGAGGAAGCATTTAAGAACTAGAGGAAAGATGCATATTTTGTTGTTACTACACTGTATTTTTTGTTGTTGTTTTGTTTGTTTGTTTTTTTGGGGGGGGCATCACTGCCCTCAGGTGGTGGGAGTAGGAGGCCCAGCCTTTGCTCTGTGGAGCTGGAATCGAACCTCCATCCCAGTGGGCCGCAGTCCCGCGCACAACCACTACACCACCGGGGCTCAGCCCACTGTATTTTAACTGGCTCATCTCCTCCCTGCAACCCCTCTGTAAGAGGATGCCGCTTCACCTAAGAGGGATTCTTATATCTTGTGATTACCGATAACTCAGCGACAGGATAGAAAGTTCCAAGTTGAAAGGGTGTCGAACAGGTCTCTGCCTGAGTGTCATGACGCCGACGTTTGGAATGATGGAGTTCTAGTTTTCTTCTCTTTCTTTCTCCTACAGGAAGACACTTCTTGGACCGACGTATGGTTCTCCCATTGAACAGGTTCAACTCCTCCCTGTGAAAACCGCTCTCGAGCTCCAGAAACGCTACTTGGTGTTTATTAACAAAGACAAGGTACCCCGTGCTTCTGCCCGGTTTTTCCCTAGATGGCGCCGTGTGTGAGAGGCTAAGCCTCCGGGGCACTTGGCTTCGTGGTCAAGTCAAAGTGCATCTAGGAGGACCTTGGTCCCAGGCCACTTCAGGAAAGCCAGTGTTGTGGCAAAGTGAGTCCCTGAACTTGGGGCTTTCCCAGGGCCTAGAAGTGTTACGCTAACCCTAGATGGGATGTGGGAATATCCTGAGCACAGGTGAAGTGCTGTGAGAACGATGTGACGTGTGCGTGCGTCGTATCTGGAGCATGTTGAAACAAATGGTGCCGATAAACTCATGTGACTCAGGATTTTGCCCCAAAGCCTCCATCTGTAAAACGAAAACAGCTGCCCCATCAGTGGAGGGCAATACAGCAAGGGGCACGCGGACTTCCAGCTTGGGCAGTGGTGAAGCTGAAACTAGCCAGAGAGTAGCGGGGATGACTCTCAGGGGACCTTTCCGGGTGGTTCCTAGACTTCCTGCAACCCAAGTAGAAGACTCCCAGATCACCAAATTCTTTTTAAATCTCAGATTGACTTCCCTGTCAGATAGGTGTTTCGCTGTTGTTCAGTACCACGAAGTTGATTCTGACTCACAGAGACCCCCGTGATGGAGTTGGTCCCTCCCCACCCCCACCCCGAGACTTCCTAAGCTATTGTCTCTCTGGGCATAGATTATCAGACTTTCTCTCATGCAACTGTTGGGTGGGGCGGAACCACCAACCCTTTAGGTGGGAGTCCAGTTTTCAACCATCGCTCTGCCAGGGCTCCTTGGAAAGCCAGTATAAACATATACAGATCCGTCCTGCTTGCTGCCAGACTTGATTCCTCGGTGGTCACGTCATAAAGCTGTGTGTCAGGATTGTTGTGAGACCCCTGGGCCGCTGACCACGCAGGCAGACGTGGTGGCGCACGTCCTTTCTGTGCAGCCCCCAGGAAGAGAGGCCCAGGCTGCCGCACGGGCTCCTCTCTGAGAGACGCTTGGTGAGGCTCAGGGTGCCAAAGCCCAGCTGAAGGGTTTCCAACTGCTCGCCTGCCTTGCACGCCGAGCTGGAGGTGGCAGGAGGACGGTCCCCCTCTGGGGGTGCGGGGAGGGCCTGTTCCTTGACCCTGAGCCCCTCCGCTGTCTTTCGCTCTAGGTTGGGCTCCAGATCTTACCAGTCGACGGCAATCCGCACAAGACGACGGCCATCATTTGCCACCCCAGCGGGGTGGCCGGCATGACCCTTTCCTATGACGGCTGCTACGCCTTCACGGCGGGAGGACTAGACCACTCGGTGGCCCAGTGGGAAATTAACCTGGGGTAGGTGAGGAGGTGGGCAGGTGTCGAGGGCAGGCGCCACCACTTCACTCAACTGCAGAAGGCAGGCCTGGCTCGCCCATGACCGGTCCGGCACCAGCTTTGGGGGGTGTGGGAGAGAAGGGGCTGTGAACCGAGAGAGGGATGGACTGAGAACCCCGGGGCATGTCTCACGACCCGGGGCAGGAAGGGGAGACATGTGTGAGGAGACTCCAAGAGCAGCCAAGCTTGCAGCCAGGTATCACTTCCCATCTTTTTTTTTTTTCCTTTCACATCACTGCCCTGGTGGGAGTAGGAAGCCCGGCCTTGCTCCTGGAGAACTGCTGCTGGATTTGAACCACTCAACCACCGTGCCACGAGGGCTCAGTTTCATTTCCCATCTTAGAGCTCCATGTCACTTACCATCCAAACTTATCCACCCTCTGTTTCTCTTAACGTCTGTCTTTTGAACTTTTTCTTACTGGTGGTGGTTGTTGAGAATGTACAGCGTAAAGCCCATCTGACTGCTTCTGCGCGTATACTTGAGTGCATGGGCTGCAGTCTTCAAGCTGGGCCACTGTATGACCAGTCACCAAAGACCGTGTGCGCGTCTTCGTCCTGAGGTACTTAAGAAGCTTCCACGAAGATGTTCGGACTCGGGGCTGAGGAACCAAGTCCACCAGCACGTCAAGGGCGGGAGGAGCGTCAGCTCCACAGGAACTGCAAAGATTGGCAGTCTGGGAGTCTTGTGAGCTCACTATGAGCTGAAGCGACCTGATGGCAGACGGTTTGTTGTTTCTTGTTTCTTGTACAGCACTGAGCATTTCTCAAAGACAGACGTGCTTGTTCTGGCAGTCCCTGGTATGTATGCTTTGCCAACACCATGATTCAAGTATGTCCGTTCTTCCTGGGTCTTTTGATTCACGTGTCTAGGAGGCCATTGACACTAGTCTGCTTGGGACAGGTGCACTGTGGTCCTCAGAGCGAGTCTTTGCCTTTTAACACTCTGAAGAGATCGTTGGCTGCAGGTTTGTCCAGTGCTGTATATCGTTTGATTTCTTTTTTTAAAAATCATTTTGGGCTGAGCCCCGGTGGCGTAGTGGTTGTGCGCGGGACTGCGGCCCACTGGGATGGAGGTTCAATTCTTGCTCACAGGAGCAAAGGCTGGGCCTCCTACTCCCACCACCAGAGTAGTGATGCCTAAAAAAAAAAAAATCATTTTATTTGGGAGCTCGTACGACTATCACAATCCATGCATCTATCCATTGGGTCAAGCACATTTATGAATTTGTTGGCACCATCATTCTCAAAACATTTTCTTTGTACTTGAGTCTTTGGCTCCTCATTTTTTTCCCTTCCCCCCTCCCTCTGTCCCTCACAAACCCTTGGAAATTTATTAAAATAATGTTTCATGTCTTACGCTGTCCGATGTCTCCCTTCACCCACTTTTCTGATGTCCATCCCCCAGGGATGAGATTATATGTAGATCATTGTGATAGGGTCCCTCTTTCTTCCCCACCTCCCCTTACTTCATGGTATCACTATTCTCATGATGGGTCCTGAGGGGTTTATTTGTCCTGGATTCCCTGTGTTTCCATCTCTTATCTGTACCACTGTACACCCTCTCTCTGGTCTAGCCAGATTTGTAAGGTAGAATTGAGATCATGATAGTTGGGGGAAGGTTTTTGAGGAAGTTGTATGTTCCATGGTTGCTACACTGCACCCTGACTGGCTCGTCTCCTCCCCAAGACCCTTCCGTAAGGAGATGTCCAGTGTCCTGCAGGTGGGCTTTGGGTCTCCATTCCACACTTCCCTCCATTCACAATGATGTGATCTTTTGTTCTTTGATGCTTGATACCTGATTCTATCAGCACCTCGTGATCACACAGCACCACGTGGTCCACGTGGGCTTTGTTGCTCCTCAGCTAGACGGCCGCTGGTTTGTCTTCAAGCCTTTAAGACCCCAGACGTTATGACTTTTGGTAGCCAGACACCATCAGCTTTCTTCACCACATTGGCAAATGTACCCATTTGCCGTCAGTGATCGCGTCGGGAAGGTGAGCACCGTGGAATGTCAGTTTAATAAAACAAAGTGTTCTTGCATTGAGGGAGTGCTTGAGCACCATCTTGGTTTCTTGACTGCCATTCCCATGATTGTTGATTGTGGATCCAAGTAAAATGAAAATCTCGACAATTTCAATCTTTCATCTGTTGATCACGATGTTGTTTATTGGTCCAGTCATGAGGGCTTTTGTGTTTTTCTAGCAGTGTCATCCATACTCAAGGCTGTATCTTTTAGCTTTGTGAGTTCTTCAGGGCCTCTTGGCTTTCAGCAAGCAAAGTGGTGTGATCTGCATACCTGATATTTAGAAGCCTGGAAATGGGGATAGTAAATAGGGACTTTTATAAGATCCTTGTAGGGGCTGAGCCTTGGTGGCGTAGTGGTTGTGTGTGAGACTGCGGCCCATTGGGTTGGAGGTTCAAATCCAGCAGCAAGGCTGCGCCTCCTACTCCCACCACCAGAGGGCAGTGATGCCCCCCCCAAAAAAAACAAAAACGAAAGATCCTTGTCAATATTAGGTTGGTTATTACATGCAAAGCCCCCAGCACAGAGCTAGATATTTGGTAAAGTACCCTGTGTCCCAGATATAAGGCCCACTCTGGGACCGCTGGGCAGTCAGCTCCTGGAGCAGCAAGTGTGGGTGAGGGCACCCAGTCAAAGCCAAGGGCACATGGTTTCTTCTAGGCAGGCTTGGAGTCATCTCGTCCTCTGCTATTTCCAGAGCAAGAGTAGCCGGTGGGGTTTGTGTTGGACCCTGAGTGTTTGGAGATGTTGGATCTCAGCGCCCCACCCCCACCCCCCTTGAATTCTAGGACCTTAAAGAGATGTTGAAAACGGGTGTTCAAGGTCAAGCGTGAGCCCCCCCACCACCCCCACCCATTGCAAAGCCCACCAGATCAGGGTGGATGAGCAGTCTCCCTGTATTTTCATTTGTCAGCAGAAGATCTGGAATGGGACAAAGATATAAATATATAAAAGGCACCAGTTTCTTTTCCTGTGCCTGGCCAGAGTCCAGACTCTCGAGAATTTCAGTTTAATTTGTTGTGGGGACAAAGGATCGTTATAACCTAATTAGCACTTCATTGCTGCTGCTGGTGTTTTAATATGTTGCGCTCTTCACTAATGGAAAGAAATGCAAAAATTTCTAAATAGTAAACCACAGCATGCCCACTGGATTTGCTGACTGGGGGACGGTGGATGCCACCAAATGCTACATCCGCTTCCAGTCCACTGATTTTTCATCAGCGCGTGCAGTTTCAGGCCCACCAGAGGGTCCTGGAGGGGAGAGCGGGGTGAGGAAGGACGGGGGAAAGAACCGACAGTCCACCCCCACAGAGAACCCCGTGGCTGCGGATTGACTCTGACGGCACAGTGCATAAGCATTTGCCTGTTAACCCACAGGTTGGTGGTTCAGATCCAGCCCCCGGCTGCTCTGTGTGAGACAGACGTGGCACTTCACTTTCACCCTGCTTGCCCTCTGCCCCTGAGACCATCGCCACTCACGGAGACCCTGCAGGATGGACAGGAAAACTAACTGCCCCTTGGACTTCCCCAGGTGTCATCCCTAGGGAAGCCGACAGCCGCATCTTTCCTCTGCAGAGCAGCCGGTGGGCTGACTCGCTGACGTTTGTTTTGATGAGCAGCCAAAGAGGGTACCCACTGCGCCCCTCGGTCGCCACCTATAAAGTCGGGAAACTCGGCGGGACATTTCTCCGCTGCCCTTACAGGGTCACTGTGAACCAGCGACCCACCCTGCGGCACACGATGACTTCCAGACCCAAAATAGTATCATCCCAACAGATGGCGCATCTCCCCCGGGAGCCCCCCTTCTCGCCCACACACACCCTTCCTTCTCCCTGCTCCCCGTCTGCGAGCAAGCCCCTCTTTGTATCTTTTTGTCTCTCATCTGTGTGAAAACCTCCCTGTTCCCTTCTGAGGAGCTCGCTTTCACTTACAGAGTCTTGCATTCAAGTCCTCGCTTCAAGCTGGTCCAGCTACAAGCTGGTCCCCGAACAGCTCCAATCTCAGGGTCTCCTGTGCAGCGGGAGCATCACCACAGGCTTGGCTCTGTGAGAGGGTCACGCGGCCGCCTCACTCACTTCTCCTCCCTGTTCTTGGGAGCATTGCCTGCGTGCTCACCATGTATGTCTGTCTGTCTCTCTCTCTCTCTCTCTCACACACACACACACACATACACACACACACACCCCGTCACAGTGCTCACTGCTTCTCTGCCTGGGACTCCTTGCCCAGAAATGATGGAAGTATTGCCCGGCGCACAGTAGGTTTTCCGTGGACGTGACCCCCCTCTCATGCTCCTGTGTCCTCTTTTGCTGCCGTGGCTGTCAGAGGTATGAGAACCCCCACGAGGCCCACAGGCCCCTTTCTGAGAAGGTCACTGGGTACCTCGTGGCCACGTGGCAGGAGGAGCCAGGACGCAGCTCCCCTGGGCACCTGTCTTCTCAGCCGCACCCTGTGCTGGGCTCCGGCCTCTGGACCTCTGGCTTAGAGAACTGGGAGCACTGCTGAGTCTTCCTCTCAGGGAGTCTTGGAGGTGAGGGGTTCTTCCAAGAACCCCCCTGGGCTTTCCCTGGACTCACAGGCCTGTCGGGGTCAAGCCTGGTTGTTGCCTGGAGTTTGCACCATGGCAGCCCCTTCCGTTGGACATCTGCCCCTTCAGGCTGCAAGTAGAGCCCAGCACTGGGAGGATGAGGGGCCTGGCTAAGCAGAAACCTTGGGCTCTGGTGTTCCGATCCTCCTGGAATGCATCCGGATCCTTCTCCAGTCCCTGGTCAGGGACAGGCATGTGGCTGTCTCTGTGGGGCCCTGTCTGTCGGTCAGTTTCTCGTACGGAGGGGGCTTGCGTGTCGCTGTGAAGCTAGAAGCTGCAGCACCCACATTTCCAATACCAGTTTTGTCACCCAGGGTGGACAGAGTTCAGCCTGGAACAGAGGGAGAAGAAGGAAGAGGCTGTCCACTTCTCAGGGATAAGCCATTGAAAACCTCACAATATCATAGTGTCACTTCTCCCACTTCTCCCTGTTTTCTGTTTTCATTCATCCTCTTTTCCTGCCCCTTCCTGCCTTCTGAGCATTGTCCTAGTTTACATTCTTTATGCCCCACCCTCCAAATTCTCAAGCCCTGCCCACCCATGCCCTGGCAGCCAGGTTCTTTAATGATCCCTGTGGTATCAGTGAGCAAACTGAACCCCAGTGAGTGGTTACTTGGCCACAGTCACAAAACTTTTGTAAGTGGCAGAGTCCAGGACCAGATGGAAAGTGGAGCCTTCCCTACTTTCCCACTAAGGCCTCCTGGGGAAGTGTGTGCTAATATCCCAGTCCAGGCCTAACCTCCTTATTACTAGAAATTCATTTATTGGATTAGCCTAATGGTTTCATAGTATTATCATTCTGTAGGAGGCAAAAGTCCCCTCCTACAAAATGCTGTTTTCTTAGCATTTAAAGAAGCAGTTCTCAACCTGTGTGTCTCGACCCCTTGGGGGGTCTATCGACCCTTTCACAAGGGTCCCCTAAGACCATCGGAAAACACATATTTCCCACGGTCTTGGGAACCAAGACACTGCTTCTCTATCCGTCTCCAGGGGGGCCTGCCTACATGCAGATACACCCACCTACGAGGACCTGGCCTGAAGACTGTTACCCATGCTACACCATGCTTCAAGACAGACTTGTTTATTGGCCATTAGGCATAAATAATTCACAATACAGCGTTCCATATTGTTTTGGTGACGAATCACTATGTTTTAATGATGTTCAATTTATAACAATGAAAATTCATCCTACATATCAGGTATTAAAATTGCAGTTTTGAAGTAGCTACGAAATTCTATGGTTGGGGGAGGGGGTCACCACAACATGAGGAACTGTATTAAAGAGTGAAGACATGAGGAAGGTTGAGAGCCCTGGTTTAAAGGGCTCCGGTCAACAGGGGAGATCATATTTATTTTGTTGCTGTTGAGGATATACATAGAAAAATACAATCTAATTCAGTCTTTTCTGTTTGTACCATTCAGTGACATTAGTGACATTCTGGGAGTGGTGCAGCTATTTGTTCTTACACTGCTTTGCTGAGAGTTCCTTATCATTAGATAAATTTCCTATCTAAGCCATCTGGATAGTTCTTAAAAGAGGACAGTGCTCCAGGGAGACCTTCACTTGGTTAGTGTTCTGGTGTTATCTGTATTTTTTTTTTTAAGTTTAAAGGTTATCTCAGAGTTAAACAGAAAATCTGGAGTCCATCAGAATTTGAAGTTCTGTTTGACATTACCCCCCACCCTCACCCCCATTGATCATTAATGGTAGCTTTTCACCATCCAGTTCTAGTCTCCAGGCGATTGGCCGGATGTTCCCTTACCCTCCCATCTCATTACCCCCCTCCTTTCTTCATTTGCTCCAGGCAAATAGAGACTAAAGCTATGCTTGAGATGGCCTCTTACCAGCGCTTAAGACCACAGACACTACACAATGAATGAGGAAGCAAAGCAGAAGCACTAAAAATAGGTGTCTCATTAGGTCAATGAACTGAGAGGCTGAATGAAAGAAACCATGAACCTCAGTCTGCACACAAGGCGCCCAGTCCCGGGGGCCCCCGAGGCAGACGCAACAGCGACTCTCTGTGCTGCTGCTGTGAACACATCGACCATCGAATTGTTGCCAGTGCCACTGTGTGCCACGGGTACACAACTCGCAGCAATTTCAAAACGTGGCTCTGTAGGCCTCTCCTCAATCGGAGCTTTCTAACAGAATTAGCTCCCGCCCCCGCCCCCCTTTCCTTTCGCTCCTGCTCAGGAGCCCTGGGGACAAAGTGGGTTTTGCTCCGGAGCTCTCACCCCTAGGAACCACGAGTAAACATTGGTCTCTGCGCGTTTGCCTTGCTATATAAAGCGAGGCCACGCCATTCCTGTCACTGATTGGCTTGTTTCGTACGTACACCGGGTCTTCGAGCACCAGCCACTGTCGCATGGATCCAGATTTCCTTCCTCCTCCTGGGCGGGTAGCAGTCCATGGTGTCTGTACCACAAGTGTGTGTCCTTCCCCCAAGGGACGAACCTTGCAGGTGTGTCGGCTCTGACGCAGTGCATGACGCGGGCGTAGACATTGGCGTAAGAGTCTTTGCGTGTCTTCTTTGAAGTCCTTTGGGTCTCTACTTTGAAGTGCAATTGCTGGTCATTCGGTGGTTCTGGTTTTAGCCGTTTGAGCAGCTGCCATGCTGTTCCACATCAACCGCGCCGTTTTGTATTCTCACCAGCGGAGGGTAAGGGCCAGTTTCTCTGAGTCCTCACCCACATTTGGTCTTGCTGGTTAGTTTGTCTTTAACCTTAGCTCTCCTAGTGGGAGTGTAATGGTCATTGTATTTGTCGGGTGACTGACAGTGCTAAGCCGCGTTTCATGTTTTTGGGTGCTCACTGGGATGCCCTGTTTCGGGAGATGTCGATTCAGATTCTTTGCTCATTTAAAACGATTGTATAACTGTATTTGTAAACTTCCTATTGTGATTTGGCTAACCCTAACCCTAACCAGTTTACAGAGTAAGTTGGTTTTCTAGTCTTTTGCCCAAGGTTATGATTTGGTTATCTTTTTGTTGTTAAAATTGTCCAAGTTTTGGCTGAGCCCCGGTGGCGCAGTGGTTGTGTGAGGGACTGCGGCCCACAGGGTTGACGATTCAAATCCAGCAGCAGCTCTCCAGGAGCAAGGCTGGGCTTCTTACTCCCACCAGGGCAGTGATGTCACAAAAAACAAAAAATTGTGAAAGTTTTATATATTTTTTGTTAATTAAATTTGTGGGGGCTAAGCCCCGGTGGCATAAGTGGTTGAGTGCAGGACTGCAGCCCTCGGGCTTGGCGGTTGAAATCCAGCAGGGGCTCTCAGGAGCGGCACTTGGTAGCTTCCACGACCACCAGAAGGCACTGTAGCATAAAAAATTTGTGTTTGTCCGGGTAGACTAGAGAAACAAATTCATAGACATGCATATGGATATAAGGGAAAGGTTTATCTACAAGAGGAATGGAGCATTGAGAAAGCATCCCAACCCAGTCAAGTTCAAAGTCATAGTCCGATCTTAGCCCATATGTCCAATACCAGTCTATAAAGTCTCCTTCCGACTCATGAACTCACAGCCCAGTGGGTGCAGAGGCCCAACTCTGGCAGGAATCCCCTTATGGCTCCTCGTTTCCAGGGCTCAGGGTCCATCAGCAGTGTCCATGGGTGGTAGAAACATCTCAGCCCTGGCAGGGGTCTCTCTGTGACTTTTACGGCTTCAGAAGTCTGGTTCCATCAGGGTAAGGCCCTGTGACTTCTCCTCTGGCTCTTCCGGTTCCTCAGACACTACCATCTTGTCTTGTCAGTCCAGCGCCTCCCAACAACCAGGTCTCTCATCTCCATGAGGGAAATACCACGAGACTTCCCAGAATTCTCAGGAGAAAGCCATGCCCACACAGAGGCCTCATTGGCTATCTCCAGATGGGCAGGCGAGACTCCACCCCTACATCCCAATCATGAAATTGACATCAAGTATATGACCGCCCCCCAAATTCTTATCAGATATATAGTTTTAGAAGCTACTGTCCAAATCAGTAGCTTCCCCCCCTCTTGTTTAGTAAAGCCTTTTTTCTTCTTTGAGCTAACAATAATTTTATTCACATATATTTGGCATTAAAAGCTAGCTCATTCATGAAAACAGTTTCTGCTATTCTTAGCAGCCTTTGTGTCTCAGCATCTCCTACACAGAGATTCCCACCGCGGAGTAGAAATGCTAAAAATTACATCGCAAGTAGGATACATTACATTTTTTTTTTTTTTTTGGTGGGGGACATCACTGCTCTCCGGTGGTGGGAGTAGGAGGCCCAGCCCCACTGCTGGAATTGAACCTCCGTCCCAGTGGGCCGCGCACAACCACTACGCCACCGGGGCTCAGCATGCCATCATAATTTTCAAAGCATTCTCTTCCCACTTGAGCACTGATATCAGCTTCCCATCTTTTCCCCCTCCCTCTCCTTCCTGCCCTCCCTCATGAACCCTTGATAACTTATGTATTATTATTTTCATGTCTCACATTGTCCTCATCTCCCACTTTTCCATTGTTCATTCTCCTGGGAGGACATTATAGGTTGATCCTTGAGTCCCTCTTTCTCTCCCCACCCTTCCCTAATTCTCCTAATTCTCTATTCTCATTGTTGACCCTGAGGAGCTTATCTGTCTTGGATTCCCTGTGTGGCAGGTTCTTATCTGTAGCAGTGTGCAAGCTCTGGTCTAATTGACTTGTAA
>PVJH01032495.1:0-22577 GCA_004026705.1 Nesogale talazaci | reverse complement strand
ATAGAAGAAGAGAAATAATACAAAGAGCCCTGCCTCGATAGTTGGTGACTGGGAAAAGCCTGCCAGGACAAATTCGCTCACAAATTCTGTCTGGTTTTTATCCATTTGACCTGACTTCACCTAAATAAGAAAATAGATAAACAACAGCACATTAATAACATTAAAAACAGAAGGATAAATGTTATACCAACCTCAATAATGTGGTCATTGCAAAAGATATATGTTCTGTAGTCTATATACTGACTAATTAGCTAGAAGAAATTTTTTTAGCTTTAGCTGTTATGAATATATATACTTACCAATCACTTCCAATCTTGAGTCAATAATAATGCTTGGGAGCATTAAGACATTTGGTCCTAGACATTTAATTTTAGTTTATCTCTTTCTTCTATAAGTTAATACTTTCTTTCTCTCTCCTTTTCTTACCCCCCACCCCTTCTCTAGCCTTCTCAAGAAATGAAATGAGGTCTCAAAAAACAGGCTACACTTCCTCCCTAGATACTAATACTAAGAATATAATTTTTTTAAATACAAAGGGAGAATTTCAAGAGAAATGTAAGATTCTAGTGAACAGACCTTAGGATGCAGAAGCTTTATTTGGTATACTCACTATGCAATGTAGTTGAGTAAGTTGACTTATTAAACCTATAACTCCAATCAAACTAGTTTGAGTGGGAGTCTCCCTTATATATAGATGACTGAAGGAAGATATTAGACCTATAACTATTTTATTGACTCCCTTCCTATTTTTTTTTGTCTATCTAACTTGTTATCATCTATACCAGGAGACTTCAAAGCACCCTGGAAAATTAAGTTAAAGATAATGGAATTTTTTTCCCATAAACATTTTGAAATCCCCAATAAAATGTGTTAGTCATACCAAATCATACGTTTGGGCATATTGACACAAATTTCACTTTTCATCATCCATAGAGAATCTTTAATCGCTTTGAAAGCATTTGAATTACTGCTATTTTTGACTATCCTACCAAAGTGAGGAAAAAAGAACTGCGTCTCCAAAATTCAAGTTAGGAATTCTTTTAAATAGGTTTGGAATGTCTTTTATCAATATCATGTAAGGAAAGGCAAGCACATGCTACTGCATGAGATGAAATGGGTGATATCTCATTTAGAACTCTGAAGGAGATTGAGTGAAATCCCACAGCCAAGTTCTGCCACACAGAAAAACATTTTGAGAAATTAAGATATACTTCATATTTTAAATCTTAGAATAATTTAAAGTGAAAAACTGTTTATCTCAGTTTCTGCTTTTTCTAAATCCATGAGCTGCATATTTTCATTTGATCACATTGTTAAAAACAAAAACTTTAAAAGTAATTTCAAACAAGGGGAGCAAAATATATCTTGTTAAAGTCCATATTGTTATATTATTTTATCAAAATGAAATGAGACTTTAATGTGAGAAATTGTTACATAGTAAAGGAAAAGAGATTTAAATTATAGATGAAATGAACAGGAAATTAAATTATACAAGTAGCTAGACTAATACTAAAGATTATGAAATATTTATAAATGGTGATGTTGACTTTGGGTTTTTCTTCTTGCTTCTTACTAATTTTCAATTTACTACAATGAACTCAGTTATACTTATGATAACAATATAAACTTGAAGTGAATGTAAGACTGTAATTGTGCAAACACTTTCTTTTAATATAAAAATTGGGGACATGTGGAAATTATCTGTATTTTGTAAGTTAGTAATTATTTACTTTCATGAAAGATTTCAATGTAAAATTTTACTCAATTATAACCCATATACCTTACTTTGAAATCAATAGTTGTTGTCATTAAGAGTCCAGCATATAACAAACTGCAGCAACAGGGCTCCACTGAGAATTGTTGTCTAAGTACAACATCAAATAGCTTCAGAATATTTTAAGGCAAGTTTTTTTAAAGATACATCTGTTTCCAAGAAATAACATACCATTTATTAACTTTTATGTGCTATTTTGGTTGCTTATTATTTTCATGCTTACTACTGAAATTTAAAAGCATGAAACATATGAGGGGAAAGCATCCTTTCCCTAATCCAGTGATATAAACACTTTTAACTTTAACTATAATGCTCAAAACCCTTTTAAACTGCAATGTTTGATGGATTACTTAAGGTCACATTGCATATTCAGGTTGATGTAGTACTGAAGAAGACCCCACAAATAGCATTAAATTCTGACCTTATGGTGGAGAAAGACACTGCATCAAGTAGATAGATAAAGATGACACGGTCATGAAGAAAGGCACTCAGTTAAATAGAACTTAAGACAAACGACATACCTTTAGTCTGAAATGTATGGATTCTTAGATCCTACAATCACAGATGCCTCCTACCACATTAATACTAAATAATCAGCCCAGACAGTCAAGAAGATAAATAAAATCAGATGGAACCCTGTGGCTACAATAATAATCATTATGAGTTTTTGATGTTTAGGGACTTAGGGAATCAGGTACTCACTGTTAAATTGCAAAGGGAATTATTAAAAAACTTTAATCACAACATCTTACCAGAAACCAGGGAAGGTAAAAAATGCACATGCCTTGGTGTGATGGTGTGATGAGGTGATTAAAAGCATCAGATGAGAAAGGAAGCAGAAGCAAACTGATATGAAGGATACTATCATTGCAGTTGAGTTTTATGGAGGTGAGGTACCTGTTCTCCTAAACCATAAGTCTAAGGCAGATGGGAAAACTAATGAAACATTAAAGGAATCTTAACTAGCGATTACTTGCATTTCTCCTAAAACTACAACTTGTGCTGCTTTCTCCTTCTGGAGTACTTTTCTTAAACAGGGCTATTGACACCAGGTTTTAATTCATCTTAATTTTTCAAACATTACAGAACTATGTAACATAAAAATAAAAAAGATGGAGTGGGAAAAGAAATAAGATGAGAAAGGCAGAAACATAATCATAGAAACAGATATTTTAAAAGCTTGAATGCATGTTATCCTACTTCTGTGTTTGTATTTTTCAACCATCTTATTCTGTTCCTCAGCAATACATTGTGAACGCTATTTTATATTTTTATGTATTGTATCCCAATCTAATTTTCTTGACTGATGAATACTCAATGGAAATCGTGAGTGGACTTCTGAGAAGATGGCACCCAGGTAGACTCACCCACCCTGTTCCCGTGGGTAGCTCAGAAAACTAAGTGGTAAGGAGGCCAATATTGGAAAGTCGGGTGCTATATTTAAAATCCCAGTGTCCCAAGGATTGTGATTCAGACTTCCTTTTATAATTTTCACAGATGGAGCAATTCAAGGGTTTCCTGAAGAACTCTAACTCCACTGGGCCTACCGTGGGCTCTCTTTATGCCTTCCCAGAAGCAGTGGGACAGCGTCCCCTTCACAAGATCCAAGACTTGTCAGCATGCTGTAATTTTCCCAGGCAGCTGTCTAAGTGTGGGTCATAATCCCAGACCCCAGAAAGCTTCTGAAAACCAGCCATGGGAGCACATTCTGGTGCTTCCCTCTCTGCTCCCCTCTCCACTTGTGTATTCTCAGGTTTGGTACTTCTACTCCCCACCCAAGAACAGAGGAACTGCATTAGCCATCCCCTTTACCCTCTCACAAGCTCTTAGCATTGCCTTCCAAAATGATGTAACGAAAGATAATTAGATACAAATTTACTCCAGTCAGAAAGCAGTGGCATATACCCATTACAAGACCCAGAATCATTTACTTACAGCAGATCACAGACCTCTGGAGGACAACCTACAGAGTTGCATGGGAGTGAGGTTTGAGTGAGACAGTAGGGCAGCTGGGAGAATGCAAACCCAGTGAACACCAAACACTCATGCACTCTAGGCCCTTTTTCCCAGTGGGACAGCACAGTACAGCCTCCATATCAGGACACCCTGCAACCCCTGATACTCAAGACAAATCAAAACAAAACAACTTTTTTTAAAAAACCACAGTCATTTCAAGACTGTGCTCCTTTTCATAACTTTGAATCTGAGCCACCACATGCTTGGTACATTAACAAAGCTTTAATATATATTTTTAAAAAAAAACAGGAAAAAATCACCAAGTTCTTAATCAGCAGCCTGGGCTGAAAAAAAAAAAGCAGGTTTTACCAGGCTAGACTTGACAAAGAGTCTTTGAACCACTGCTCAAAGACCACACAATAGTAGGTCAACAACAACAAAAAAAAAGCCTTCCACATAAGACAGCAGCCTCCTGAGTAAGACAATGTAATATTCCATCTCCCGGGCTACTTAGGTAGGAGACAGAAATAGATTTCATATCCCTACTCTAGTTCTACCATCTCATAAGAACAAACCGCATCTTCTCTGACTTGCTTCGCCAGAAGTACATTCCCTAAGATAATTACACGAATCGCAAGTATAAAGCTCTCCCAGCCATGACAGATACAAAATCGTCCCTGTACCCTGAATCCTCATCCCATCTCTGACACCTTACAAGACCAAAAGGCAGTAAAATATCATACCAATAAATACTATCCCTACATAATATGTAGGGTCAACAAGAGACCTTGGTAGATTCCCCGTAGTCCTCCTTTGCCCCCAACAAGATAATCTCAGAAACCTGTTCCCTTTGTATCAGCAACATACAAGCTCCTTTAACTTACCAAATAAACCCTTTTGAGGGAAAGAGCCAATCCCGGGGGAGAAAAAAGCACAACTCAAACTCACGGCATACCTGGCTGAAGATAGTCAGTAGGTTTATTTTCATTAGCTTTTGAGAAAGAAAACAGGGCTCCTTTCCCCACCACAGGACTCCTTTCCCCACCACAGGAATTGGAACTTAAGATATCAGGGTTACTCAGTGACTTTCTCCATCCTGGGCAAGGTAGCCAGCGAACAATGACCCCCCCTCCCCCTATCCAGACCACCTTCTGAGCAGAAGGCCCTCCTTACTGGGACACCCACAATAATACACACACACACACACACACAGGGACTGTAAATACAGAGAGGAGATTCCAGAGTTGAGCAGCAATTTACTATAAAGGCACTTTCTGTTATAAAAACAAATAAATACAAATACCTCTGCACTCTCCCTTTCATAATTTACAGGGTTGATAAGGGACTCTGCTAGATTAATATATCCATCATGCACCCCAGCCACCACAATCTCTAGTATCTGCTTCCTACACTTTGACAATACCTAGTATTCACCAACTTGCCAACTAAATGCATATCCCCCAGGTACCCATCTACACCCAGGTACCCTAAGTAGGTCCTTTCCTCACTGTGGCTGGTGAATGCTGATTGACTTGTGTAAGACCGGCCTGCCCATTATCACCATTGCTGTTTACACTGAGCAGGCACTGCTTCCAGTGATCAGAGATAGTTCTAATTATCTTGGGAGAGAGTCAACTTCACTTATATATAGACAAAGCTCAAACCCACAATAGAGCTGCCTCGAGGTAACCCTTAGACTCTTTCCTAATAGCCTCTGAGGAAGAAAACACAGGGCTCCTGGACTTCCAGGAAAATGGCATCAAGCTCCACCAAAATGTCACACAGGCAGCAATCCACATCAGCAACCACTACAAAAAAGCAAGAGAAACAAAATGCAATGTTTGTAGAGGCTCTGAAGCTAGAGATGCGCAGAGAAGCAAACGTTGTACCACCATCCAAAAAAACATCTTCAGAATGCTGCTTAGAATAATACAGGATATGAGGGAATCAATAAAGAGCAAAAGATAAAGAAAATTGAGAGGATAGAACCCACTTATGGAAGGGAAACATGAAGGTTAAGGGAAGAAATAGCAGAAACAAAGGAAATGGTAGAAGACCTTACCAACAGTCTGGAAGAGGCAAAGACTCCTCAGTGACCTGACCTCAAAGTTAGCAAAGCAGAATTTAAACGTTGTGATGGGTAGGTTTGTTATGCCAACGTGGTCACAGAAGATTGGTGGGTCTGTTGTGATGGCACGGCCAATGAACACACCGGATGAATTGAAGGGCAGAGATAGGAAGTGCTCGGTGATCCCGCCCTCTCTCTTGCTTCTGGATCTTCGGACCAGACAGCTGCCTTATTCGTCCTGTGCCTCGACCTCCAAGCAACACTGCCCGTGGGACACCTTATCGTGGACTGTGTTGCTGTGAGTTGAGGTCCTTCAAGCCCTACTTCATCACGCTCCTGGGATAGACATCTCTTGAGCTGGGGACTGTTGGACTCTGTCATCTGGCTGACTGTTGACGACCTGCTCTGCTGTTTGCTGCCTGTGACCAGATAGCCTGGATTGCTCTACAGAGGACTACTCAGCGGCCCTCAAGACTTGAAGGACTGACAGTCTTCTAGTTGCCTCACGCAAGTGAGTTGCATTGAGCAATCTGTACTGCTTTATAGATAGTTAACTATTTCTGTCTTATCTTATATACCTTTCTCTACATATAAATATATAAAAAGAATTACTAGTGTTCTGATTTTTATTTCTCTAAGAGAACCCTGCCTGACACAAACGTGAAACACAATCAAACAAAATATTCAAAGAAGCCGAGGAAATCCTGAGGCGAATGTGTGATGCTAAGAAGAGAAACAATATTAGAATAATTGGGATACAAGAGAAAGACATGATGAAAACATTAACGACCAAGAGAACAAGGGGATTCCTGGAACGAAACTTCCTTAATTTAACGAAGGGGAATCAATCATCCAGGAAGCAGAGAGGACACCAATTAGACTGAACCTCAAGAGGAACTCACTAAGGCATATAGTAGTCAAACTATCCACTTTTAGCAAAAGTAGAAAATCATAAGAGCACCTAGAGGGGAAAAATGCAGTTACCTATAAAGATATTTGGGTAAGAATATAATCATACATATCAGCAAAAGATGTGCAGAAGAAATGTAAAAGCTATGAACTTCAATAGTCTGAATGAACCCATCTAATGACAAAGGTTAGCAAACTGGATTAGGAAACAACACAGCAATCCATTGTTGGCAAGAGCCACATCGCAAACTCACAGACAAAAGCAGGTTGAGGATCAAAGGATGGTGGAAGATACATGAAGCTAATGGAGATCCAAAAATAAAGCAGAAGTTGCTATTCTAATCTCTGACAGAATCAATTTTAAGGTGCAGAACATGGTAAGTATGGACTTTATATAATGTTTAAGGGATCAGTAGACCAAGAGCCAGTGAGCATAATAATATGTATCCAATGAGAGACCTAGGAAATTAGTCAATCAAATCCTTTAAAGCATGAAAAAAAGAAATCACAGGCTTGACAATCAGAGCAGGAGACTTCAGTTCACCACTCTCCAAGAAGGATACATCAGCAGGAAAAAAAGGGCAACAAAGAGCCTAAAGAACTAAAATCTACAATAGATGACTTGACCTGATAGACACATTCAGAACTGTCCACCCAACTGCCCCCAAAGTTCACATTCTTTTCAAATTCACATGGCATGAATGTAAAAATAGACCACATGCTGGGACACAAGTCAAGTTTGAGCCAATTCAGATATTTACAGCTCACTCAGACTTCCTTCTCTAACCAGCATACCATAAAGCTGGAAACTGACAAAAGAAAGATTTTTAAAAATAAGGGCAAATACTTGGAAGATGAATAATTTACTTCTTCAACAGGAGTGGGGATTGATCGAAATTAGAGATGAAATTATGAAGTTCCTAGGGTAAAAATTCAACATATGAAAACATATCAAATAACTGCAAAGGCAGGTATCAGAAGGTTTTTGATAGTGGTATATACACATAAGAAGAAGGAAGAGAGATTTTGGGAAAGTGTACTCTCACAAAACGTTCAGCTACTGCAACAGAGTCACCAGAAAATTCATAACAGTAAAAGGAAAGAAATTATAAAAATCATGGCAGAGACAAATGAGTGGAGGAAAAGGGAAAACAGTGGAAAAAATCAGCTCTGTAAAAAGCTGGCTCTTTGAAAGGATTAACAGAATCGACAAACCGTTAGTAAGCCTATCAAAAGGTAGGAAGGTGTAGACATCAATATCGAAGTTGGGGAATGAAATAGGAAATGACAACAGACTCTAGTCACACAGTACAGATAATGACTGTACTCCAATGTATACAGCAACTTGGAAGACATGGATAAATACATGGAAACACACATCCTCCCAGAAAATCTTATATAGATGTCAAGAACTTGAACAGACCCATAGCAAAAGAAAAATTGATAAAGTTATCAAAGAATACCAAAGTCCCAAGCCAGAAGGCTTCACAGAATTCTACCAAACATTCAGAAAAGACGCAACACCAATTCTACTCAAGGTCTTCCAGAACATAGAAAGGAACAGTTACTTTCCAGATACATTTTATGATTCTAGTATAACACTGAAACCAAAACTAGGCAGGGATCACACAGAATAAAGAACTATCGACTGGTATCTCTTGTGAGTACTGCTGCACAATCTTAACAAAAATTTGGGCAATAGAATACAAATATATTTAAAAAGAATAATTCATCATAATCAAGTGGGATTCACACCAGGGATGCAAAATTGTTCAACATCCAAAAACCTGTCAACATTATCCATCAGATCAACAATAAAAATGACAAGAATTGGGAATATCAATAGACAGAAAAAGAATTTTGACAACATTCAACATCCATTCCTATTTAAGACACTCAAGAATCTAGGACTAAAAGGAAATTGCCTCACTAAAAATAAAGCTATATATAAAAATCCAACAGCCAGCATTACTGTATTAGCCCAGGTACCCTAGTGAAACAAATTCTTAAATAAACATGGGTAGAAGGGGAAGGTTTATATACAGGAAGAATGGAACATTGAGAAAGCATCCCAATCCAGTCCAGTCCAAGGTCATATGTCCAATAATAGCCCATAGGTCCAATACTAGTCCATAAAGTCTCTTTCCGACTCACGAAGCATGTGTAATGGCACTAGGACAAATACAGGCCAGTGGGTGCAGAGTCTTGTGTGTCCGGTGGCAGTAGAAGCATCTCAGCGCTGGCAGGGGTCTCCTCATAGCCTCCCAAGCATCCCAGCACTGGTAGGAGTTTCCACATGGCTTCTCTAGCCCCAGAGGTTTGGCTTCATCAGGACAAGCTCATATGGCCTCTCCTTCAGCTCCTCCATTCTCCAGGAATCAGGATCAATCAGCATGGTGTCGTCTCATCTAGTCAGTAGACCAACTCCAAGAGACTGAGAGTCAAGTTTATCATCTTCAATTGGGAAATACCGTGAGACTTCCCAAAATTTTCAGGGAAAGCCATACCCGCACAGAGACCTCAATGACTATCTCCAGATTAACAGGCTAGGTTCCACCCCTACATCCCAATCATGAAATTGATATCAAGTACCTGACCACCACAATTACCATCAATGGAGAAGACATGAAAACATATCTCACTGAAAAAGGAAACCATACAAGGATGGCCCTTGTCCTCACTTTTATTCAACATTGTCCTAGATGTCCTAGTTAATAATATAGGGCAATGGAAGGGTATTAAAGGTATATGTTTGGGAAAGAAGAAGTGAAATTATCATTATTGGCAGATGAGATGATGGTATATATTGAGAATCTCAAAGATTCCACCATAGGGGTACTGGAAGCAATATGGCAGAGGAATATGGCAAAGTGACAGGATAAAAGATCAACAGGCAGAAGTTAATTGGACAGCTATATAAAACTAATGAGATTACAATAAATCAAAAAAGATCAAGAAATAGTACCCTTCACAATAGTCAAGCATAAATTGAAATGTCTAGGAATACCTAACCAAAAAAAAAAAAGCACCCTACAAGAAAAAGTACTGAACATTATTATAAGAAACCAAATGCAACCTTCACAAATGGTAAAATATGCTATACTCATTGATTGTTAGTCTGACTATTGTAAATAAATCAATCCTACCCTAAGGCACTATCTAGGTTCAATACAACCCTGCGATAAATACCAACATCATTTTTCAAAGAAATGGAAAAACGGACTTTCCAACTTCTGATGCAAAGGGAAGAAACCCAAAATTGACAAAGAACTCCTCAAGAATATGGTGGACAGGTTTACATTACCTGAGTTTAAAACTTAGTGTACAGGAATAGATGTCAAACAGCACGGTACTGATATAATGATAGATATTCAGGCCAGTGGTTAAGAAAGTAAACTCCAAAAATTAAAAACAGCAGAATACAGACAATTGATCTTTGATAAGGGCCAAAAAAAATCAAATGAGAAGCAGATGCCTTTTTAAAGAAGTGTGCTGGGAAAACTCGATTACCAAGCTGCAGAAGAATGAAGCACCCCATACACAAGGACAAATTCAAGCCCAAAAGAACATATGCAACATGAGTCCACCCAGGTAAGTTCAAACAGCAGGACGGGCATGGGGGGGGGAGAGTGAAATATATAGCTCAAAGTTGCAAACTGAGGATGACATACAATGACAAGACTCAGACCAAACCCAATTAAGTATAGGTCATCAAAAAATAAATTAAGTTGGAAAGATGCAGCTACCACCTGTGTCGAAGGACATCTTCCCTCTCTCAGATGCATTTAAGGCCCACAGAGAGGTGGGGGAAGCAAAAAAAAAAGACAGCAATGGGGAATGAGAGCACTAATCCACCCAAGGGGAGGGTATTGTTTATGTTTCCACAGGAAAGTGGGAGAAAGAGAGCAGAGCTCATTCTTATGTGCCAATCCTTGAGGATGACATTCTGGCTCAGAGCAGGATTGCACGGCTGACCTCTGCTGGAGACATGACATCCACTCCCTAGATATCAGTGCGGCAGAGGACAATTCAGGGAGTGTGGCCAGTCTGACCTGCCCACGTGGGGGCAAATCGAGATGCGAGTGCAACTGAACAACAGTGGGAGCGAAGCCACTAAGTTCCTGAGGAATCTTCATCAAGACTTCTGACTTAGGGGACAGCACTTGACACCTCATCGGCAGTAGTTGGGGGGTTGTTCATCAGGGAACCACACTGAGAGTCTAAAGGTATAACATGGTAGGGGGCACTACACTACTCTATCCCTGACTGCAAGAAGGGCTAGGGAGTTTGTAGGAGGCACATCGCTCAATCACGAATGCTGAGACTAAAAGGATATATGTGTCGTCAAGGTAAGTGGATCCTGGGATATGGAACCCTGAAAGAAGAGAGATTGGACTGATGGATTATAACAGGGCCTGTTCACAATTTCACAGAGAGATACTCATCCATGATGGAACAAGACAACAGACTCGCAACTATTTGTATGATTCTTTTTAAAGTTCTTTTGGAGTCTATCTATATAAAATAGGCAGTATTAGCAATCCCAAGGAGACAGTGATGGGACCAACGTTTTAGGGGGCATGGGAGAGGAGGAGGATGGAGGGGTAAGGGAGTGGTAGGCTAATGACAACAGGGACAGGGGAATAGCCAGGGTTCTATAATTTATGGTGAGAAGGTTGTAGTGTTCCTGGTTGTGTTGAACTGTATCCCAGGGTAATGCTGAGAGGTGAATGCTGGGTAAGCATGATAGTGGGGCAGGAGGAAGGAAAAAAAGAGAAAAGAGGAAAATAAAAACTATATATAAGGAATAAACATAGATATGCATATGGGGAAATATATAAAGATAGATGTATTTATCTCTATATATACAACAAGAAAACAGAGGGACTGTGGGCCTTCACTTAAATCTTACCTCAGTATAAGAGCAGTTTTTTCTAATAATGTGGCACTACATGATACCTTCCTGACATGATTTCTGAAGACAAAATGGGTGTATAAGCAAATGTGGTGAAGAAAGCTGGTGGGGTCTGGCTATTAAAAGATATGAGGGGGTACCTCATTCCAAAAAATTCCAAAGAACAAAGCTCTGCTAGACAGAGCTTTTGTAGTAGGCATTTTGTCCACTAGGTGAGCATCATGCTATATGGTCTGAGTTAGCACACCCATTGGTGTCATCTGGGAAGGTCCTCTCTTATCAGGGTGAATTTTTTTCAGAAAACAGTTTCCCTTGAACCCCCTTTTTTGTGATGGCCCATTTCAGGTAACAGTGTTTGACTGTGAAATTTTGTTTCCCACCCAGGAAAAATGCAGCAGAAACCGTTGTGATGTTGAACACTGCTTACAAGGGCAGCACTGTGGGAAAAACTCAAGTATATGAGTGGTTTTCACGTTCCAAAAAAAAGGTGAAATGTTGATTGATGACAAACCTTGTTTTGGTCATCAGTCAACTTTCTGAGCAGATGGAAATGTGGAGCTATAGTGCATTTTCAGTTTGCTTCTCCAGGTCAGGCTGTTAATCATACGTTCTATTTAGAGGTGCTGAAAAGATTGCCTAACAGTGTGTGGCTGAAAGGCCTGATTTGTAGCAGACAGGGTACTGATTATGCTACCCTGACAATGCACCTGCTCATTCAGCCATCTCCGACCGCGCTCCATCCAACCTTTTTGTTTCTGTCAATGAAGAGGGTCATGAAAGGACAGTGATTTCATGACATAAGAGAGCTGAAGCAAAAGACAAGGGAGGCACTGTCAACCATCCAAACAAATGCGATTGAAAAATGTTTCCAAGAGTGGAATCACAGATTTGACAACTGTATTAAGTGTAATGGAAAGTACTTTTGAAGGCCAAAAGGTTCTTTTGTTTTAAAAAATTAAATACATATATTTGAAAGAAAAACTCCAGGGTTTTTTTTTGGGGGGGGGGGCGGTAATCCCCTCTGATAGTGTCTGGGGTCTTAAAGTCTGGAAGTTAAGTCAGCAGCCCTCCAGAAGGAAAGCAACAAAGCTCACATGGAAGAAGCACACCAACCTGTGTGATCATGGGGTGCTGACAGGAATAGGTATCAGAAGTTCAAAATGAGCAATTAAATTGACATGAAAAAGCCTGGGCAAAATGGAGACTCCAACACCTCCTGAGAGAAAATTGGACAGTTCCTCACAAAAGGACCACACTAAAGGGACGACACATCCAAGGTGTGGCATAGCACTGATGAAACACGTAATTAACCTCTAGTTCTTTAACACTCCTCCCCTTATTACTGTGGTCTTAATTTTCTTCATATAATCTTTGTTAGACCTGTGTAGGTTCATTTGTATAATTAAAATCATTTAATGCTTGAAAGCCAAGGTAGATATACCTTCAGGAATAGTAACAAGAGGGTATAGGAAGGGAGGGAGGAGAAAGGAGGAGATGATAACACTGATGGCTGTATAACTCCACTGGAGGGAAATGAATACAGAATTATAAACACATTCATTGGCTTGTGTAAGACACTGCAAAACTCAAAAATACACTACAATAAATAAATACAGCAGGTATTTGCTAATCTATCATTTAGCACCATTACAAATAGTGCACTGTTAATATTTACTTAGATGTGTATTTCTAAGTCAGAGAAACCTGAAAGTGAAATTTCAATAGACAAGTATTGTTGGATTTCTTTTTAAGTCTAAAAAGGTCTACTAATTCACACTCATTTGTATAGCACAAATGCTATGTTCTGAGAAGATTCATGAAACAATGCAGGGCTCTTTAAATTAGAACAAACAATACAGGACAAAGAGGAACAGATAAGGGTTTATCTTGATGTTACCTCTCCAGAAAAACACCAAGCGGTCAGTTTCTCATGGGTCACATTGCTCAATGTTGCTCTGGTTATGGAGAAAGGGGAGGCAATATAGCTTACCCAAGAGTAATGACCTTGTTTCCATCATCTTTCCAATTTGTAAAATTAACATATAAGTAAATACCTATATGACATTTTATCTTATTTCCTTAATGTGTACTCAGCTCAATAAGAACAAACATCTTTTCAGGTCTTGACAGTTCCTTTTTTTTCTTTTGCAACTTGCATGTTATGACATTTTCACTTTAGCCTCAGGGTATTTTTCATATTTTCTTTATAATGAAAGGCTCTACGTTTCAAGGATATCCCAAAGCAAAAGCAAAGTCTCTGCCATCAAGTCAATTCTGACTCACAGTGACCCCATCAATTGGGCTAGAAAGCCCTGTGCGTTTCAGAGATTGTAACTTTGTATGGAAGGAGAAAGTCTTCTTTTTCTCCCAAGTGGAGCAGCTGGTGGTTTGGAACTGCATATTTTGTGGTGAGCAATCCAACCTCTATGCCACCAGCACTCAAGTTTGAAATATTTATTCCCGGGCTACTATTAGTGTGTGTGTGTATAATTGAGATATAGATTATATAAAGTACACAAGTCAATAATTTAAAAATCGATTATTTTGGGGTTTTTACAAACTTCCAAATCATATAGCAATAATAATATTAATAGTGCTTCTTTTTGACTCTCTCAGTAACTCTTTCATGACCTCCTCTGCAAACTTTGGTTAGTTTTACCTGTGTTTGAACTCATGTAAATGAAGTTATAAGCCATATAATTGTTCTCTGTGTATTCTTTTACCATTTCCCCTTTTCATTATGCCTGTTAAATTTGTTCATGGTATTTCATGTATTTCATTTCTCCACTCAACAAATAGATGCAGGTCGTCACACAGCAAGCCTTTCACCCTGTCCACAGGCTCTTTTAATGTTCAGTTCTAGCTTCTGACAAAGCCCACTGGCTCCTCAGTACTCCAAAGCATGGGGTGGGGGCATATCTTTTCTACGCTTTCTTTGCAGGTGTGGCCTAAACCCAGCTAAAGACCAAATTTCAAGGGCTGGAAACAAGTGGGCTTGCAAGCTTTCTATTTTCATACTTCCCAATAAGCATTTCTACAAATCATTATATCAATAATAAGCAGAATAAATCAGTATAATAAAAAATAGAATCATATACTAAATTAAATTCTTAAAACAGTCAAGTTCAAGCCTCATATAGCTTATCTAAATTCTTATCTAAATTATTCTATTATACAAAAAATGGAAGTAGGGCTCAGAGAGCATCAAATCACATACAGACTTTCTATCGGGCATTTTGAATTTCTATCAGTCATTTTCCTTGAGCAGCATGATTTCTGAGCAATTCACACAGCAATCTCTACCTCTGAGATCCTAATATACATTAATCACATTCATTTTTGCTATTTTAGAAAGGAATAACCAAAGAATACAAAAACAAAAAAAAATAATCAAAACATTAAACTCCCATATTCTTCTCAGAAAACAACACGGTAAGCTACGTGGCCATATCTGACCTCTGGCTGGCCAAAGACGAAAACGTACCATAAGGGAGAGGTCAAACAAACATCTGCTCTCCATCTTATGATTTGTTTCTCCAGGATCCCACTCCTGGTACCATAGTATGTTAGGCGGGGTAAATTAGAGAAACAAATCCACAGACACTCATATATAAAGATATATGAGGGTAGGTAAGTATATGTTAAGAAAGCATCCCAACCCAGCACTGCCTGAGCCCATATGTCCAACATTAGCCCATATGTCTGAAACCAATCTGCAAAATCCTCAGTTTCACAAAGCACATGCAATGACACTGACTGCAGGAGGAAGGGTGAAATAATGAGTGAGTAAACATCTCCTTGCTGGACAGATGTCCCCGCACAGCTTCTCCAGCATCCAGGGTTGCGTCAGCATAGGTCCATATATCTTCTCATCAGGGATATATTACGGGAAGTGAGCCTTGCCAGCTGAAGCAGGAAACTGGCTAAGGCAAGGGCACTTGGTCCAAACATCAGAGAGCAAGAGACCAGAAAGGCAAAGTTTTCCAAGGCATTTATCTCTCCTCCCTTCAATTAATCCCACATGTGTTCACTAACCAGTTTGGCACAATGAACCTTAACTATCATAGATGATGATGATGGTGGTGGTGGTGGTGGTGGTAATGGTTATAGATGATAGATAGATACAAAACCAAGAAATAAAGAGTTAATTTGTCCACAGGGCAGTACGAATGGCTCAGTTCAACTCTCTTCTGTGAGACACTTACTCCTCTGACAGTTCTTCAATTCATAAGGGCTGCTGAGTGCAAAGCAAAGAAACAGACATCTGGTCTTCTGTAGAGAAATACAGGCAGTCCAGCCACAGGCAGCAAACAGCAGGGGAAGTCACCAACAGTCAGCCAGATGACAGAGTCTGACAATCCCCAGCTCAAGTGATGTATCCACCAGCAGTGTGATGAAGCAAGTCCTGAAGGGACCTCAAACTATAGCAGCACCAGCCTCAGTGGGGTCCACAGGTGGTGTAGCTTGCAGGTTGAGACAGAGAGCTAGCTAAGGCAGGTACCTTAGCTAGCAAGAGACAGAAAGGCAAGACTCACGAAGTCATTTCGCTCTTTGTCTTTCAATAAACTGCAACCTTATTAATCCCACATGTGTTTATTGCCCAGGTTTGTTGCCCTACCTATCACAATGTACTTCTCTCTAGGAGTGGTGTCTTCTGACGACATGTCCAAAGAACATTAGTTACTAGAACCCAACGTTGAACAGTAATTTTGTAAGTCTTTCTTGGAGGTGCACAATGCTGGACAGATCACCACTCCTAGTTTTTCAGAAAGTACAAACAAACCCATAGGGTTCTGTTTGCACTACGAAGGAAACGTTTTTCTTTTTAGGAGTGGAGAAAGAGACAGAAATGCCTTTGAGTAAGTAGTAAACACTTTTTGCAGCAAAAAGAATGAAACAGTGATATAATTCTATTCTGGAATAAAATATGGGTGGAATCCACAGGATGGTGCCTAGGGGGCGCAACAGCACAGCCAGATGAGATAGTTAAGGTTTGTTGTGCCAACTTGGCTGATAAGCACATGTGGGATTAATTGAAGGGTGGGGGGATAAGTGACTCAGTGATTTCTAGTTCTCGGGTTTCTTGCTCTCTGATGGTCAGATCAGGGTGCAGCTACCTTAGCCTTGCTTCAGTGGGCAAGGCTCACTTCCTGTGAGACATCCCTGAGGAGAAACCCTATGGACCTATCTTGATGCAGCCCCGGGTGCTGGAGCAGTAGGCTGGAGACCCCTGCCAGCGCTGAGATTGCTTCATGCTCACTGATTTGTCTTTCTTCCTGCAGTGGGCGTCACTACTTGTGTTTTGTGAAATTAAGGATTTTGTAGACTGGTGTCAGACATATGGGCTAATGCTGGATTTATGGGCTTGGACCGCACTGGGTTGGGATGCTTTCTTAATATATACTTACCCCCTCACTTAAAACTCTCTCTCTCTCTCTCTCTCTCTCTCTATATATATATATATATATATATATATATATATATGTTTGTTTATTTGTTTATGGATTTGTTTCTCTAATTTACTAACACATTATGATTCCAAGAATAGGATACTGGAGAAACCAATCATAAGATGGAGAGTAGATGTTTGACCTCTTCTTCATGGTAGTTTTTCTTCTTTGTCTAGCCAGAGGTCAGATAAAGCCACACTGTCTCCATTGTTTTTTAAGAAAAATGTTTCCATTGTTTTCTCAGAAAAGAATATGGGAAGTATGAAATAGAAAGCTTGTAAGCTCATTAGATGGATTTAGACTATGCCTGCAAAGAAAGTTTTGAAAAACTATGCCCCACCCAGTGCTTTGGAGTACTCAGAAGCCAGTGGTCCTTGTCAGAAGCTGGGAAAAAATCTGGAATCATGAAGAATACTCCTCTCCAGGAGTGAACATTGAAGCTTGCTATGGGACCACCTGCATCTATTTTTTGAGTGGATGTGGGAGAAATGCAGCCGGGTTGAGTTTGACCACTGATGCCTGTGGACTTGGTTTATAGGAAAAAGAGAAGAAGTCAAGAGCTACAGTTCATGACCTAGCTTGAGGGGGCTATGCTTGTTGTGTATTTGTGAAAGCCCATGGTCTAAGGGAAAGGCAACCCATGGGTACCCTGGGGAGGCTAAGTAAGGCAGCCCATATTGAGTTGATCAGAACCCAACCAGATGAAGAGATTTTTGACTTTGTAAACTAGTGCATATTGTTGATGACTTTATGGATGGCCTGTCCTGATTTGACTTTGCTTATGGATGTGGACTTCACAATGTCCAATTGGAATGAAAATTATTTGCATTGAAAAAATATGATTATTCCTTCAGAGCACTGGGTTGGCTGATGTGAGTGCACAGTTTAGAAATTGGATACCCAAAGTTGGGGGAATAAAGGCATGAAATGTTTGGCTTACAAACTTTCATAGGTGGGGGAATATATTCATAGGAGTATAAGATTAAGGTGTAGGTATTACTTAACTGCAATTGTTAGGCTAAATAATTGTGTACAGATGCCAAATTGGGCAAGGAGTTAATCGAGATAGTTAAAGTTTATTGTGCCAAACTGGCTGATAAACACATGGGGGATTAATTGAAGGGTGAAGAGATAAATGATTCGGTGAGCCTCACCTTACTAGTTCTCAAATCTCTTTCTCTCTCATTGTTGGACCAGGGTGTAGCTACCTTAGCTAATTCCTTGCTTCAGGTGGCAAGGCAGACTTCCTGTGAGATATTCCTCAAGAGAAGTCACATGAACCTATCCTGATGGAGCACTGGGTGCTGGAGCAGCCTTGTGGAGGCCCCTGCCAGTGCTGTGATGCTTAATGCTCACTGATTCAGCTTTCCTCTTGAAGTTAGCATCATTGTGTGTCTTTTGTGAGATTGACGAGGACTTTGTAGATAGGTCTTGGATACATAGGCTAATGTTGGACTTATGGGCTGGCCAGCACTGGTTGGGATGCTTTTTAAGGTGCACTTACCCTTTAAACTCGCTCTCTCTCTCTCTCTCTCTCTCTCTCTCTCTCTATATATATATATATATATATATATGTATATATATGTTTCTGTGGGTTTGTTTCTCTAATTTACCCAGTCTAACACACCTGCATAAGCAATACAAAAGAAAAATCACAAACCAAAATCTTTTTTGCACATGAATGCAAAAATTCTGAGCAAATGCCAGGAAACCGAACACAACTACACATTAAGTATTTTCTACCTTGGCCAAGTGAAATTTATTTTATACCAGGAATTCAAGAGTGGCTTTATCCTAATGAAATCAATCTATATAAAATGTCATGTGAATAGAATAAAATGGATATATAATACGAAGCCAAAAGAAAGCCTCTAACAAAATCTATCATTCTTTCATGATTTGCATAACTCTTTGAAAACTCTTTGACAAGAATAGAATTTTCTCATTAGGGTAAACAACGTATTAAAAAAACAACTAAGAGCTAACATCACAATGGGGGAAACTGCATACTTTCCTGTGAAGATGGGGAACAAGGTGAGAATGTCCCCTTTACTCACTACTGTTCAACAGTGTATTTGAAACTGTAACTAAAGCTATTAAGCGCTCTCCCAGCTCTGCATAGTTACGCCTGCCACAACACGTATGACTTTTGTAAAGAGGAGAGAGAGAAAGGATGCCCTCAGGACCTTGGGCAGGCCTCCTGTGGCCTGTCCCTTTTGGAGGGGCACAACAAACCCTGGGGTTGGGGGGGCGGAGAAGATAGTTAGCAATAAAAAGAAATAAAGAGCATCCAAATTATAAAGGAAGTAGTGAAATCATCTGTGGTAGTTACTCAATCTGCTGTCAATTTAAGGATTAAGATTGTTGGGATGGAGTCTAGTGTGTCACTGGAGATGGCCCATGAGACCTCTTATGTGGATGTGGCCTTCTCCTCAGAATTCTGGGAAATCTCGTACTTCCTTCTTGGAGGCCGGAGACACTATGTCTCTCAGTTCACTCCCTTGGAGACATTCATCTGAGGAGGCTGGCTACCTGCAATATATCCCTGAGAAGAAGCCATTTGAACCTACCCTGATATAGCCAGATACCTACACCTTAAGAAGCCACATGGGGACTCCGGCCAGCGCCGAGATGCTTACAATACCACTGGATCCAAAGGCTTTCTATCCACTGACTTGTGATAGTTCCGCATTTGGCATCATTACATGTGTTTCAAGAGTCTGAAGAAGACTTTATAGATTGTTATGGGACATGTGAGCTAATATCAGACTTATGTCCTTGGACTGGACTGTTGTGATGTTTTCTTAATGAACAATTGCCCTTTGAACAAAACTCTCTCTTATATACATGACGGCCTCCATGAATTTGTTTCTCTAATCTACCCAGACTGATGCAGCATCTCCATATACATGCTTTTAAATAAACATATGTATACATATGTCTATTTAATATGCCATATGTACAAGTGTATAAACTGAGTTATTCAGCACATTTTTATGCAGTTTTGTGATAAATATGGGTGCCTCCGCTGATATTTGAGTCGGCTTATACTCAAGTATATACCATAGTGTACTCACCAGCTTTCAGACATATGTACATATATGTCTACTTAATATATGAAACAGAAAGTTTTCAGTGGGACTTCCAGATTGATAACACAATACGAAGAATGAATTGACTGTCCATTATGGAGGAATTAGCCATTGAAAATTATCATAGCATAGGGCATTAACCCACCCAAGGTTATTATTTACATCTCCATAGGAGAGGGAAAGAGGGACCAGACTTTGACCCAGTGTGCTGACACATGTGTGCAATATACAGGCATGAAACTGGGAACCAATAGAAAGGTCTGCAGGGCTAGCTGCAATCCCACCTACATGGAAACCCTCCATCCTTCTCCAGATGAAAGCACTTCAGAGGACAGCACTGAATCTACAGCTCAGGGAGAGGTGCAAGTGTGATCAGATTACACTGGAGCAAACAAAGAGGGAAGGAGAGAGAGTGAGACACATTCTGGCCCACCAAGCCCCAAGGACAATATTACTGCTCAGAACATCCAATGGACAGAGAGGAACATAAAGGCGGCCACACCACGAGACACAAAGTTCTGCACTGAAACATAACATGATCCGGGGCCAATATTGGAGAGAAATTGTGGGAATTTTACTTGATCTGACCCCACCACACAAGGTGAAACACTAAGGGCATGCAACAGAGCAGGGAAGCCTAGCAATGAAGTCCCCAGGTGTGGCGGTCATGTGCTTATGCTAATTTCATGATTGAGATGTAGGGGTGGAGTCTAGCCTGTGAATCTGGAGATAGCCATTGAGTAGTCAATGAGGCCTCTGTGTGGGCATGGATTTCTCCTGAGACTTCTGGGAAATCTCGCAATATTTCCCTCATGAAGATGAGAAGTTATGTCCCCAGTTGTTGGGAGTTAGTCTTAGAGATGATGAATCACGTCCAAGATGGCAGCGTCCGGGAAGCTGGAGGAGCTGGCGGAGAGGCTACATGGCTTTGCCCTGATGGAGCCAGACCTCTGACGCTGGGGCGGCCACATGGGGACCTCTGCCAACAATGAATTCCATCTGTTGTTGATGGACCCTGAGCCCTAGAAGTGAGGAGCCATGGGGAGACCCCTGCCAGCGCCGGGATTCTGCACCCACTGACCTGTGACCTTGTGAGTCGGAAGGAGACTTTATAGACTGATTTCGGGCATATGGGTTAATATCAGACTTACGTCTTTGAACTGTTCTGGGTTCAATGTCCTGTTCTTCTTGTATATAAACTTTTCCCCTATATCTATATGTGTGTCTTTGAAATTTGTTCCTCTAGTCTACCTGGACTAACATACCAGGGAATATCAAAAATAGACTTTGGGATCAAGGCATGGCACCCCATCATACTGGACGAGAAAACACTCCTACAACAAACATACTGATAACAATTTATAGGCTTTTCTTTTCTTCTTTTTTTTTGCATTAGATTTTGTTGTTGTTTTTATTGTTTTGTTTTCTTCTGTTGCGTTGTTTTACTCTGTCTTCACTTTGTGCTTATTAGTGTCACTGCCTGACTATCTGGATAAAATAGGCAGGAGAAACATTCTAGAAAACATTGGGATGAATGTTTCCAGGGAGATCCGAGAAAGAGGGAGGTGGGGGGAAAGATAGGGGTGTCTATGGGATATAAAAAGACTTTTCCCCAGCTTTGTCTCCCCCAAACATATGCCAAACCTAAGAGGCTGCTTGCCAGCACTTGGTAGGAGGTCAGCTGCTTAGAGAGTTTCTCCCTGAAGGTATTCAGCCTCCCAGAATAATCAGACACTATTGTTTATCCCACCATAGGTGGGGCTCACTCCCTACTGTTAAGGAAACTCTCCTTGGAGAGCTCAGACTAAGTCAAGCCAAGGTTGATCAAGCTCCCTCTTGAATCTAGACTCTACTCTTGTTGTCACATGTGTACCCCTCTTCCCTCCTCTTCCTATTGCATGGACACCCCAAGATTGTCCCCCTCCCATCACTGCATCGACGATGTTACTGCCCCTTTCTGTAATCAAGAGGCCTCCATGGCTCACCTCCACAAATATATTTAAGACTTGGTTAGAAATAAATCCCTCTTCCTTGCTTCTTCTTTCATCTTCCATCCTCATGTGGACCACCAAGTAGGGCTGAGGTGAGCATGCTACCATACAATATGTCTGGCTTCTTTATTCTATTCTCTCTATGAAGAAAGTCATGACTTTAATCTTTATATAATACAGCCATTCAATCATGCCTCCTGGACCCATGATTATTGGTTAGGGTCTGACTCACCTGACAAACAAACCAGGGAGAAGTGATCCACAAGTGATCTAGAATTGATGGTGAGAAGAGTATAGGATGACTGGTGGAACTTGATCAAGGGTAGTGTAGCCGAGAGGAACTATTGCAACATGAATAAAGGCCAAACATGATAGTAAAACAAGAAGAAATAAAAGGAAATAGAGCAGTGGTTCTCAACCTT
>PVJH01032494.1:0-22584 GCA_004026705.1 Nesogale talazaci | reverse complement strand
TTTATTGAGCAATGGTGGATGTGCACATACATTGTGACTCTAGTAGGCTATCTGCCCCATGTTGGAAATGTAGGTGAGAAGGAAACTGAGTCTGGGGTTCTCTGAGGGGTTAGACTCCAGTCAGTTTTGAAGAACGGCTAGAGAGTCATCAGGCAAAGACCTTAGCAGTAGCTGTGTGCTGTACTGAAGAGCCTGGGCGAGGAAGTGGCTACCCTCTGGGTTACCCATTAAGGTCAGCAGTTGGCAAGTCTCCCCTGCGCCACAGGAGAAAGAGGGTCTAGATGTCCTCCTCCTGTGACAAGTTCAAGTCTGGGAAGCCCAGAGAAGCAGCTCCACCCTGCCCTATAGCGTCACACCACATCAGAATGGACACGGTGACAGAGCTTGTATTTTCAGGAGTTTCATTAGATGAGGCTTTTTCTATGTTTGTAAAGGTTTACAGTTTAAGAAACTCACAAGGTCATTTCTACTTTGCTCGTTACGGTTCTGTTGAATGCATTTCACCAAGCAGCGGTTCTCAACCTGTGTGTGGGTCCCGACCCCTTTGGGGGTTGAATGATCCTTTCACAGGGGTTGTCAGATTCATAACAGTAGCAAAATTATGGTTAGGAAGTAGAAATGAAAATAATTTTCTGGCAAAAAAAATAAAGAAAATAATTTTCTGGTTTGGGGGTCAACACAACATGAGGAACTATAGGAAAGGGTCACACTATTAGGAAGGTTGAGAACCACTGACTAGATCATGGTAAATTTGCCTGTCTTCATGAATTCTTTGCAAGATATTTTTGTAGAGCTCGCATTTATGAACCAAATACATGATTAAATCTAACTCTCAATAGATTAAGTAGGCTTTGTGGGAAAAGCTTAGCTATATAAGCTTTAAACAGGGATTATTGCTTTTCAGGGCCTTTATTTAGTGGAGAAGAGCAACATTCAAACATCTCTTTACAAATGTTGAACTGCCAGTCTGAAGCTGAAGTATTGTGACTGCTTTAATTAGGAGCATGAGTGTTGATTTTTTTCTCCTTCATATATATATGTATGTCTTTGTAGCCTAAGTTGGTTGTCACAGCATCCTTTGGAATTGAACCCGGAAGAAGAGTAGAATACATACCACTTCTAGAAGAAGCACTGAGGATAGGACAACACCAACCAGACAAAGTTCTCATTTATAATCGTCCGAATATGGTAAACTCAATACCAAATATTCTTATTCTTTATTGTAATATGCTGACGATGGATCTAGTTTTGATTGTTTTACACTTGACTTAAATATATTTCATAAATGCCATAATTATGCTCCTCCCCTCCAAAAGCTCAGATATGATTTATATTTAGTGTTTTTATATGAAAGAAACCAGTTACAAAACAAGAGATGGAGACGGAGAAGCATGTGTAATACTAATGAACTGGAGGATCTATATACAGTGTTATCATGATGAGTATAACTTACTAACTTAAATCATAATAAAAATAATAATGAATAGGTACTTTCTACCAGTGATTTTTAATGTACTCAACTATCTGTGAGCTAGGTGATATATGACTAGTGTGATTTCTAGTGGGCTAATGGCAAAGGCATGAAGTGGCTCAAAGTTACACAGTTAATAAGGAAGGACAAGAATGATGATTTGAATGGATGTAGTTTATACACTTAATTGTCTGCCATCCTGACTCTTGATGAAATGTAATTCATTTGCATGAAAAATGTCTTATCAGTTTTAGAAAAGGTATTTAATTTTGAAATAAAACTATGTATGAGAACATAAAAAAACTGAATATTCTAAATGGTTAAACTATTATCTGATTCATGAAGCAAAAGATAATAAAATATATATCAATATATTTTATAATTTCTTCCTCATAAATTTGACATGAAGATCATCTTATTTGTACATCCAAGCAAGCCTCCAGCTACTCAGAATAGTATTAACTAGAATTTCTAACAAATAAAAATTATTTTTTGAAGAATAGAAATTACAAGGGAGCAAAGACTATTACAGTTTTGTGATGCTCTTAAGAGGTTATCTGCAGAAAATACTTACATGACCAAGAATTGAGAACAGAGAGTGTTAAACCATGACATTTTGATTACCATTTTGCAATTCTCATTCCTACATTAAATTCTCAGGTAAAGTGTAGTAATCTGTAGTTCATGAACTGCTGCACTCAATGATTTTAATGTTCACCCTGTCTCGAAGAAGAATGTAAGTTTTTTTTTCAGATGACCTTCTGCATATATTTTTAAAGACTTTGTTGTTATTTAAACCATGGAGTGTAAAGTCAATAAATGAAGGCTTGGGGGTAAGTAACCATTAGAGGACGGCAGGAACACAAATGTAAATACTAAAGTTTGTTTATATGTAAGTCCATCTAGAATTATAGTAAGCACTTATGCTGTGCTAGCCTAAATGATAACACTTTCATATAGCTTTCTTATTTGTCATGAAACAATGAAGTAGGTGCTATTATTAGTCTCAATTTATGGATGAGAAAACTAAGTCATGGGACCATCCTAACACATGATCTTAGCTAATAAATGTGGAGCTATATATTATAATTGGACTGCCTCTCTCCTCTCCCCATGGCCCCCTTTTGTTGACTTTGTGTAAAAGTATAATGACTTCTAACCCACAGGATATAAGCTGGATCATCTACTTGCTCACATGACGTAGATATTAATGTAGTATATTCAGATCCATTTACTGCAAGTCTCTTTCCTTTCTCACAAATGGTAGGAATCATAACACCTCTACCACCTAACTATCTCACATTCTCTTCTTCTTTCTCTTTAGTGAGACTTTCCTTCTATTTTTGCAGTATTTTCGCTTTAGATGAAGGTTTGGCTTGTCTTTTGTCCTTCATATGAGATCTGCTGTGTAGACAGTAATTGAGCCCAGTGGACAGGCTTTGCTTTAAATTTAGGTAGATGCAAATTTCCGGCCTCAAGGTATGTCTCATTAATTGGGATTGCAATTTTTTCAGTGGTGGAGAAAACTTGGCTTCCACTCCTAAACCTCAGGCAAGCCAGTGTGGAATGAAAGAAGTCTTACATTTGTCAACCTCTGACACTTCCCCAATACAGCCTGCAAGCATGACCCCAACGAGCAAAGAACAAGCAAACAAGCTGCGCACACATGCCAAGCTAAATATGCATTTTGCCTCCCATGCTTCTTAGCCTCAAGAAAAATCTTTCATGAAAGTCCTCATTTGATTCAATTTGTCACCACTTCTGTCACCACTCAATTGACATTTTTCATTATGCAGTATGATGATTGATTTTCTGAGTTACTCATTGTGACAATGAAAGCTAAAAATTCAAAATAAATTATCTTTATATGATGTCACAAAATACACCGAAATACATGATTTTCGGTGAGTATCTTTATTTATTTATGTGGCACAGTGAGAGACTACTAGAGTGACAATTGAGAAGCCAGTTGGACCTAAGGTTTTACCTTCATGATGCAGAGGAATTCAGATGGTTCTCTCTGTGTTCATGCTTACAGCTGTCATATTTGTGAAATTACATTGAAGTATTAATTTACAAATATACACATTTAGATGGACAACTAATTTTATAACTGATTTATAAGTTAGTAAAAGTGATCACTTGGATACAATGAATGGTTATATATGCTAATTATAAATGGTGAATCTTTCTAAAATTTCAGAGGAACACATATTCTTGTCTCTTTTGCTTATGCTAAGATACTCCACAATATAGACCAACTTCCGATCTTGAGTGCAATTAATCTTTCCAGAATAAGCAAATATTTATTGCATGTCAACTGTACTTACATATCTGGAAATCCCCAAGAAAGTAACTTTTTCATAAGCTACATCTCTATTTTCACTTAGCTGTCTTATTTCCTTACAATCTTTTGGTTTGCTTTCTTTTAAAAGGTCTTTCTAAATTCTTGTTACACTGTATCTATTTTATTCAGAACTCCATAATCACAAAATTCTCTGCCTAGAGATTAATTCTTTGAACAACAAAATAATGGCCTATGGGAAGGAAAACTTCGATAAATGTTTATATACTCCATACTCTTAGCAGTTTTCAGAATTGCTCTTTTATCCTTGAAAAGACAAAAGTTGTTTTTCCCACACCCTTAAAGATTATTTCAGATGATTTTTTGGAAGAGGACTTCTGAGGCATATCTTGGCATTTTGTTGTGAAAATGGCTTTTCTAAGTAAATGACATAGGTAATGAACAATTGCAATTGCTTTATAAAATTACTAGTGTACCACATTTATGGAACCATGAACCTCTAACTTAATCTCTGTTGAGGAACTCTTGATAAAAGACATTGTTTTGTCAATTCAGTTGACCCAAACATAAAAATCTTGACATTTTTAATGAGCATTTATCTCCAATGATGACTGTCAGAGTGTCATTATAAAATAAATGTTGAGCATCATATAATTCCCTGACATTCCATCAAATGCTCAGATTTAAATAGATATAAACTCCCTTTGCTTGTCCACCACTTGGCTCCTTTTTTTTAAAAAAAATAATTTTATTGGGGGCTAATACATCATTTCTCATGAAGCTTGTGCCAAGTTTCTTCACATGCCTGCAGCTGTCATCGCTCTCTGAACCTCCACCTTTCCATCTGAGCCTCTGACATCAGCCTCCCATGCCTCCCCCTCCAACCTTGCTCCCCAGTTCCCCACCAACTCTCAATACTCTATAAATTATTGTTTTGTCATAACTTTTACTGCTTGATGTCTCCCCTCACCCTCTACCCCTGTGCCTGTCCCCCTGGGAGGGGGTTATATGAAGATCCCTGAAGTTGGCTCCCCCTCTCTACCCAACTTTTCCTCCACCCATCCAGCAGCTTCACTCCTACTACTGGTCCCAAGGGGTTCATCTATCCTGGGTTCCTTGCATTTCCATTTCTCATCTCCATAGTAGTGTAGGACTGGGACCGTGACAGTTGGAGGGAGAAAGTTTTCAGGAACTAGAGGAAAGTTGTATGCTTCATTGCCACCTCAATGCGCCACACTTGTCTTCTTTTTATTGTATCTTCCTGTGTTTGGGTTTGTAGGAGACCGTTCCTCTGACTCCAGGTCGTGACCTTGACTGGGATGAAGAGATGGCAAAGGCACAGTCACAGGAGTGTGTCCCTGTTCTTTCCGAGCACCCCCTGTACATTCTTTACACATCCGGAACAACAGGCTTGCCCAAGGTATCTAATCCCTTAGGGTTAAATATCTTCCAGGAATATTGCTTTTTCATCGACAATATTTGCATACTGACTGAAAACATTTATAAGGTGTATTGTGACATGTAGACTGTTATCTTCTATTTTAAAAATATCTTTACCTCTAATTATGGAGAAAATATTGAAGATATTTAATGTGAAATGCTTTGCTCTTATTCCAAAATCTTTAGATAGCCACAATATGCAATTGTTTTAGCAAACTAATAAACTTGATTACTAGTTAGTTTAATGGAAATTTTATCAATGTGTATTTTTTTTTTCATTTGAAGTCTTACATATATAGGGTGTGGAATTCATTTTGATCTGGGGAATTCAATTCTAAGTTATAAAAGAATGCATTTCAAAATTGACCTAGACAGCGTGAACAACTAGCAGTCTCTCCAGAGTGTTCAACTACTTTGTTTACAGCCTAAATGGCATTCAACAGTTTTTAAAATCCGTTTACCATGAGAGGTGTTTTCATAAAACAAAGTTAAAAGCATCAATATTCATGAATGTGTCAAATACCAAACAAATGGTTTCTCTGTGTGGTGTCTGGAGTAATTCTGTTTATTTAGAGAGGTTCATGAAAGCTTATAGTGTCTTCTTTCATATTCATCTGTATTAGGGTATTCAGTTGTTACTTAATCATTGTGATGGAAGAGACATTTAAAGTTACTTGTGTCTTTTAGGACAGTGGCCTCTTTATCGATATTCGATCTCTAAATCAAGTATTCTGAAAATATAACAAGGAATTCTTTCATTCTCTTAAAATAATGGCTCCATGAGATTATATATTTGTGAAGATAAGTTACTACATTCCACATAAAACATATTATGCATATTATTACAGTCTACATAAAACATGCTTATGGAAAGGAAAACAGTTGGTAGGGATGTGTATCCTTCCTGGGAATAGAAATTGTTATGTTATATGATGCGTTTGTAAATACTGAATTTTGGTACTGAAGCAGTTTCAGTTACCTAAGTAAATAAATGTCTACACATGAACATTTTTGTAATTTTGAAATCATAGCCTTTTGATGTTCCTCTACCACTTTGCTATTTGAAAAACAAATATTCGAGGCTTTAACATTTACTCATTAAGCAGTTCAAATGATGTGCTGGGTAGTTTCTACCCTGTAGTTTTGTTTTGTTTTCTTGCTGCATTCTTCGGTCATTGATTGACTGCATAGACTCCAACTGGAGATCCAGCTATAAAGTATTTATAGAGGAGAACTAAAAGAACTTAGTCTCTAACATAAGGTACCAGCATGAAAGAAATCCGTGACCCTGAAAATGTAGAAAACCTAACCAGTACAACAATAACAAAAAATATTTTAGCTGTTTCAAAGCCTGGAGGAATCTTATAAAAAAAATGTGCATAACTTCAAACATTTAAATGTCTGAAAATTATTGTGGCCTACATTGGGAGATGCATGAGCGGGGCAGAGGAGAGCTTGTCAGTCAGCATTACAGACTGGCACAGTCATAGCGGTAGAAATGAAATAGAGTGATATGCAAAGCATTAACTCAAAAGAAGTAGTCATTCCAAATAAGGAAGGGACCTACCTAGTTTTTCTTGGTCAATTTCTTGTCTGGATTCATGTCAGTGTTCAAGTTTAAGGTCATTTGAGGCTGTCATCATCATTATTTTCTTCTTAGTGTATCATCAGCCAAATAATTTATTTAAAGAGATAAATAGTGAATACATTAGAGGGTATATTTGCATTGGGTTCAATTCAATACATTATATCTACAAGGGAAGATATTTACAGCCCTGATGTGTTCCTTCAGATAGTCTTTTGTTTATAAAATTCAAACAATATTTAAAAGGAATTTCATTTGGGTGCCCTAAGAATGCCCAAATTGCCATTTTAATGTAATATAAATGAAGAGTGTAAAATTCTTCAGGTAGGAGCTATGGAAACACAACCTTCAGAAATGTGTTGATCTGGATGGTGGATATATCAAGAAAAAAAGTGTCACATTTTGATGTTTTTGTTTGTTTAATAAATGTTTTTAAGTTTGTAGCCATACTTATATTTATTTATTTTTAGTTTGTAAAAACACTCATGTTCCCCCAACATATCCATTGGCATGTAATTTACATATCAATAACCAAGTAGTTCAATAATTCAAGGAGAATTGTATAATCAATCCCACCTCAATCAATTCTTTTCAAGAATATTTCCCTCCCCATGATTAAATTGCCTCCAAAAATAAATTAAGCAATAGCAATTCATTCTAGTGCTCCCTCCTGTCTCCACCATTTCTCCCGAGAGCCCCTTACCCTCCCAGCCACTCATCCCAAATCCCTGTATTCCCTATAATTATGGAAGGAATTGCATAATTATTTTGACTGGATTCAATTAGGGAATGATATGACATGTATATTGACCCCCCCAAGTGACTGAAAAGAAGCAGACGAAGAAAACATTCCGGAATGGGTTTTAGGCTTGCATGAAATCCTAGAGCTCCAACTTAAGGGGAATTAGTTCTCACCTCATAGCCCTGCTCACCTTCATGGAACAATCACTGAAGATAAGGGTGCTACAGCAAAGTGTGGTGGAGAAACCAAATGATGCCTGACTGTCAATCGGAATAGTGTCTGAGGTCTTAAGTGCTTGTATTCAAACAAACAGCCTTCTATGTGAGGAGTCAAACACAAAAGGAGCACACCAGTCCATGTGATCTAGAGATGACTTTTTCAAAATTTGAATATGGTGAGGGTAAAACATCAGAGCAAAAATTAGGAACACCTGATTTGTGGAGGGCTACAGGGAATGGTAGGAGCTCCAAATCCATCTGCAGAGTATCTCGTCTGACTGAGCCAAAGACAAGAGTCTCAAACAGGCAGAGACTTTACAATCTTACTCTGCCTTACTATGAGGCAAGAGCACTGTCATCTTGATTCTGCTGGAGCAACCTTTATACTTGGGCAGCTGACCACCCTATGTCATATCATTCCATAATTCAATAATGTCACAAAAATTGTGCAATTTTTTTCCCATAATCATGCATGTTTTCTAAAGCATATTTTTCCCTCCTCGACTTTTTGACAATCTTAAAATCTCCCTCATTCCTCTGTATCCCTCTCCCCGCCCCCAAACCCCAATTACATTTTGTTTTCCTGTAGATTCAACATCCCTGGGGTTCATATACTGAAACATAAGGCAACAAATAACACAACTTCAAGAAGGTGAGCTTCAATAGTGAAGAATATCTGATGTAAAACCTAATATAAATGATCATAAGTAGAATATAACAGAATGCCACAAGATTTCTGGGGCAATATGTGCCCAAATAGAGCCTATTGGGCACCGATGTAGCAAGACCTTGTTTGTTTGCCAATAGTACATTGCTCTTGGTGTAGCTGTCTTCTTCTACCTCTGACACCAGGTGTTCTCTGGCTTGAGTACTCATGTTATAAGTGTCCCTTGGATACAGTCCAGTTCATCCTGTGCAGTTCCCAGTTGGGGTCTCACTAATGTAGCCTCTGAAGCTTGATGCACTTTCGCAAGGTCCAGGGCTCCATGTCCCAGCGTTCTGTGGCACCTCCAGGTGTCCTGGGTCACTTCTGCCTTAGGATGCATGCCACTAAAGGCCCTGCCCACCCAGTGATCCCAAGGGCATCTTGAGACCTACTCTCCACACTTGGTGGTTAAACCTTTTGTTCAAAGCTATGTCTTTAATTTTTTTTCACAAAACAACCTATCACCTTCAGAGTGCTTTCCCTCATACTTAATACATTTGTGAAGTCTGTAATTCCATTCTTGGGAACTTTTTTTTTAACTTATCTGTTTGGATGGCTGATAGCACCTCCCTCATTTTTTTATTTACCTCTTCTGTGTAGCCAAATCATTGTACTTTCATGTTCCTCTTCATTTGTGGAAACAAGAAGTTGCACACAGCATGATCAGGTGAATAAAGTGTGGAGGAGCATGAAAGGTGTGCTTTTTTTTGCTCCAAACTGGCACACAGAGATGGCTGCCTATGCAAGTGCATTGTCATGGTGCCAAAATCAGCCCCCCATCTGTCACAAAATCACCCTTTTTGTCACACAATGTTATTCAATCTTTTCAGGACCTCTAAATGCAAAGCTTGATTAAGAGTCTGACTTAAAGAACTCCAAATATACTGGGAATCAACATTTCCATCCACTCAGGAAGTTGATGGACATCCAGACTGAAGTTTGTCAGCAATCGACGGTTCACCGATTTTGAAAAGGTGAACTTGCACTCTTGCAGAGCACACTTGAGGTCCTCATATAGAATGTCCCTGTAAGTCATGTACTCAATATAACAACAGCGTTTGCGCATTTTTCCAGAGCAGGGAACAAAATTTCACAGCTACACACTGAAATTGGCCATACCAAAAAACAAGGTTCAAGCTAAGCTACTTTTATGAAAAAATCCACTGTGACCAGAGAGAACCTTCCCAGGTGACAGCACTGTATGCAGTAACTCAGAGTGAGTTGCTCCATACTCCTCTAGTGGGAAAAATGAACACAAGAGAAACTCCTGTCCACGCCAGTGCAATTCCCTCGCCCCCCCATTTTTTTTTTTTGGTACTCCCTCATATGCTCACCCTGATTTGATCCTTCCTCTCCTGTGCTGCCCCTCCCATCTGTAAGCCTCATGCCCTGACAGGCCTGCCTTCCTTTCCAGGGACCTCACCCAGATCCACATGACTATTATTCAGCAGACAGCATCCCTCCCAAGTAGTGCTTTTAAGATACTATCTTTGGCTGGGTTTTCTAGAGAAGGAAGACCAGAGATTCCTTTACTTTATATATATATATATATATATATATATATATATACATATATATATATATGTGAATTTATAGAAATTTATATCAAAAAAAATGATTCCAAAGGTTGTAGAAGCAGGCAGTTCCAGTCCAGGCAGGTTCTAAGTCCACAGGACAAATGCTAGGTGGGAGGTGTTTCCTGATTTGAATAGCTGTGAGGACTGAGGATTGGCAGGGAGACCATAAGCTGGCAACTGTAAAGGAGAGTGAATCCAAGGTAAGCAGGTTAGGCTTGTGGTTGGAGAGGTTAGGTACCTGAGGTCGGCACGACAGATGATAGGTCTGCAATGACTCTCAGGTCCATTGGTAATGTGGCAGGCTGGTGTCTCAAGTCCAGAGAACCAGAGATTGAAAAGGCAGATGTAAGAGCAGAGTTAGCAAAAACTAAGCAAAATTTTATACAACATCCACTTCTACAGGAAGAAAGCCACATCTCCTCCTGGTAACCCCTCTGCAATTGATGGGCTATTGATGGGCTTTGGGTCCCCAATCTGTACCCCCCTCATTAATAATAATATAATTTTAGCTCATTGATGCCTGACACTGGATCTCTTCACCACCTCATGATCACACAGGCTGGTGTGCTTCTTCCATGTGGGCTTTATTGCTTCTGAGCTGAATGACCGCTTGTTTACTCAAGCCTTTAAGTCCCCAGACACTATATCTTTTGGTAGCCGGGCATCATCAGCTTTCTTCACCACATTTGCGTATGCACACATTTGTCCTCAGGGATCATATCAGGAAAGTGTGCATGCAATGTTGTGCTTTTTAGTTCTTGAAGCCTGATATCTCATCCCTTTGACACCTCATGATTCCACAAACTAGTGTGCTTCTTCCATGTGGGCTTTGTTACTTCTGAGCTAGATGGCTGCTTGTTTACTTTCAAGCCTTTAAGTCCTCAGACGCTCCATCTTTTGATAGCCGGGCACCATCAGCTTTCTTCACCACCTTTGCTTATGCACACATTTGTCTTCAGTGATCATGTCGGAAAGGTGAGCATCTTGAAATGCCAATTTAATAGAACAAAGTGTTTTTGAACCAAGGAGATACTTGTGTGGAGGTCCAATGCCCATCTGTTGTCCTACTACTAACCCTATAAGTATAAACATTAATCTCTTTCCCCATCCTCACTTATAAATATATGTCCCTATGTACATACCTGTATTTGAACCTCTATAAGTGTTCACTATCCCCCAGTTCCTTCCTCTATTTCCATTTGCTTCCCTCTTGTCCCACTATCATGATCACTCTCAATTTGGGTTTCAGTATTTTTTTCTCTGTTACATTAGTCTTAATCAATCCCTATTGGCCTTCTCTTACCCACCTTGTCCCTGCATTTGTATCAATTGTTATTCTCTTTTCCCTGAGCTGGTCAACATCACCGCCTTTCCCCCTCCTCCCCCTCTTCAATGTCCCCTACCCTGGAGCCATCATTCCTTTCATTTTCACCTCCATCTCTTTGTGCAGTCTATCTTGTCTAGATAGACCTGTAGAGGTAGCAATATGTACAAGAAAGGTCTCCTAAAATGGAACAACTTAACAAATAAAACAATAAAAACAGCAAGAAACCCCCTCAATGTACTATACAATATGTATACAGAATAAAAAAATAATCAATATAAGAACCTGTATAAAGTTCAAGGGCTATAGTTGACCTCCTAGAGTGACCCCTGGTTCATTCAGATCGGGTGCCAATACCCTAGCCCCAAAGTATATCCTTGGCACTCCATCTGTGACTCTACATTCTGTTGCACACTCAGTGCTTTGCATTGTTGTGATTGTGTCCGACAGGGTATAATCTCACCCTGCTTCTTCTTCCTGGCCCCGATAGGCCTTGGGTCTGTGAGGGTAGCCGTATTTCATAATGGGGCTGGCCATGCAGTCCTCTTTGTGCAGTAGCTGTTCTGAGTGGAATTATTTTCCTGAAGGCACAACATGTGTGCAAATGTGCTTGATAAAAATGAAGTACTGAATGTGGTAGTAGCTGTAAGAGCCCCCAATAAAAAATGTTTTTTTAAAAAAGGGAAACACCATAGTTCTTTCAGTCTATTGAAGTTGAAATATATGAGTATGTGTAATACAAGAGAGACTTTGATTCTGACTATAAAAGGGCAACGTGAATTATCTCACGTTTAAGAAAAATCATGGGATTGGGTATTGCCCGAGGGATTAAATTTCAGTAAATATTCCTGAACACAAAATATATGTATGAATGTCTTTTATTGCTGGAATACAGGTCATAACAAATAAAAACATATGTTGTGGGCCAGTCACTTTTGCATCAACCCCCTCTAGGTAGAGTACAGCTGATTGTAGCTATTTTTAAGCTGGTGACATGCCAGAAACTGCTTACGAGGTCTGTTTTCAGAGACTTCTCTGGGGTGTTTGAACTATGCACTATTGATTGGTAGTCAAGGTGGCATAATGGGTAGTGCTTTGAGCAGCAGTTTGAAATCACCAGTCACTCCTCAGGAGAGGATTCGTTTTACTCCCCTAAAGAGTTGCAGTCTATATTATATGGACACAGTGGTCAAAACAGTGTGGTACTGATATAACAACAGATACTCAGATCAAGGGAAAAGAGCTGAAAACCCAGAAATAAAGACATCAGCATTAAGACCACTGATTTGGGATAAAGGCCTCCAAAATATCTTACGGGAAGCGGATGTCTTCTTAAGTAAGTTGTGCTTGAGAAAAAATGGATATCTACCTGCAGAAAAATGAAGCGAGAGCCTTACCTCACTCCACGCACAAGAATAAACTCAAGGCGAATCATAGACTTTCAGGTAAAACTCCAAACTATTAAGACCATTTTTCAGGGAATTGGAACAAACCTGAGAACCTTGGCACTGAGAATAAAGAGGCTATCGGAAACAGGGAAGGATGAAAATACAGAGGAATCACAAATTGACAAGTGAGATATACTGAAGATAAAACACCTGTGCACATTGAAAGAATTCACCAAAAGAGTGAAAAGACAGCCCATGGATTTGGAAACTCTCTTTAGCAATGGCACATCAGACAAAGGCCTTATTACTACAATCTACAATACTTTGCACGTTTACAATAAGAAAAAGAAATAACTATCCACTAAGCAGATGGGCAAAGGACCTAAGCAGAAATTTCACAGGGGCAGAAATCTGAGTGGCCAATAAACATATGAGAAAATGTTCTTGATTTTTAGCCATAAGAGAAATGCAAATTAAAACAACTATGGGGGGCTGCACCCTGGTGGCGTAGTGGTTGTGCACGGGACTGCGGTCCACTGGGCTGGCGGTTCAAATCCAGCAGCAGCTCTCCCAAATTTCCATCAACACACAATTGGATAAAAAAAAAGTGGTGCATACATACAATGGAGTACCACACATCCCTGAAAAGCAGCAATGAACACATGAAGCATATTGCCGCATGGGAAGACCTGGAAGAAATCATGCTAAATGAAGTAAGTTAAGCACAAAAGGGCAAGTACAACATGAGTCCACTGAAGTAAGTTAAAAAAAAAAAAACGGGGCATAGGGGCAAAGCTACTATATACATAAATCCCTGGGGCGAGATACAGCAACTATGTCAGGGGCAATACCCAACCCAGGGATATATATGGCAGCCAACTAAATAAAAGAAGAAAAGACAGAGAAAAAAAGACATGGGTAGGGGGGAAGCAGGGCACTAATCCACCCAAGGGGAGGGTATTGTTTATATCTCCACAGGAGAGGGAGAGACCAAGATTCAATTTTATGTGCCAAGATGTGAATACAACATACCAGCATGTACTAGGGGACCAACAAGTCTGAGGGGCCAGTACCAACCCCAACTATGTGGACAACCCCCCATCCCCCCCAAATGCATTTCAGAGGACAGCTCTGGGACTACAACATGGGGAGAAGGGTGCTTTGGATTAGAGCACACTGGGGAAATGTAAAGAAATGGTGTGGGAGGAGAGGCCATCCTGGCCCACCAAGCTCTAAGGATGACGTTCCTGCTTGGAGCAGACAATGCGCAGGGTGGGAGGGGTCTGGGCCAGCTTTACCACAGGATGCAGCATCCCTCACTGAACCATGGTGCTGTTGGGGACAGCACTGGAGGCACAGTGTGAGAGTAGTGCATAGTCTGACCACATCACCCTGAGGTGAGGCACTGAGGGCAGGTGGCAGAGCAGCAGGGGGAGCAGAGTGATGAAACCCCCAGGGAATAGGAAAAATAGTCTTGGGAGACAGAGTGTGGCATCCCATCAGTTTCTACTGGAAAACACTCATAGAAGCCAACAAACAGACTTGGAACTACTTATAGACCTTTCCATTTTTGTCAGTGGCTTTCTTATTGCTGTTGTTATTTTGCTTTTAGTTGTTGCTATTATTTTGCTAATTTTGACTTCCTTTGTTCTTTGATTTGGCTTTGCCGGGAATTTTGCACTTACTAATGAGTCTGCATGTTGATCTAGGTAAGACAGGTGGAATAAATAATTTGAAGATGAAAAGAACAGGACTAATGGTTCTGGGAGAATATGGGAGAAGGGAAGGTGGGAGAAAGGAAGGGGGGCGGTAATCAACCCAGGGCCAAGGGAACAAGAGGTGAACTATAATCAATAGAAGGAAAGATGGTTTATCTTCAGTCACTTAACCATCATAGGATGCCTAGCGAGGCTTAATTTAGAGCTATGTAGCAGCAATTATTACCTCAATTCGAATGAAGCCTGAACATAATGGTGGGACAAGAGGGAAGTAAAAGGAAATAGTGGAAAGCAGCAGAGGCAAAAGACATTTATAGAGACCTAGATCTAGGCATGTTCATAAGTAAGTACAAATATAATGAGAGGGGAATAGAACTATGTGCTCTATCTCTATGTTAAGAATTAAGGTTAGAGATGGACATTGGGCCCTTATTCAAGTACTCCTGAAGCACAAGACCACTTTGTTCTACAATCCAGCATTCTGTGATGCTTACCTTTGCTCACATGATCTCTGAAGACAAAACAGGTGCATAAGCAAATGTGGTGAAGAAAACTGATTGTGCATGGTTATAAAAAGATGGAGCATCTGGGGTCTTAAGTGACTGAAGATAAACCAACGGTCATTGACCTGAGAAGCAACAAAACCTGCATGGAAGAAGCACACCTATCTACGTGATCATGTGGTGTCACTGGGATCAGGTACCAAACATCTAAGACCCAGAACAAGACCTTACCCAATATAAATGGGGTGGGGGTGGAGTATGGGGTGGAGACCCAATTTCCATCTGTAGACAATTGGACATCCCCTCACAGAGGGATCACAGGGAAAAAATGAGCTAGTCATGGTGCACTAAAGCACTGATGAAACACACAACTTTCTCCTAAGACTTTGGTTCCTCCTTCATCCCACTATCATGACCTCAATTCTAATTTACAATTCAAATTACACCGCAGCATAACAAATTTGATTAGACCAAAGCATGCACACTGTTACAGATATGAGCTCAGAACACAAGGAATCCAGGACTGATAATCCCCTCAGGGCCTACAATAGGAGTAGAGATACCAGGAGGATTAGGGGAGGGTGGAGGGAGAAAGGGGGACTAATCTCAAGGATCAAACTAGAACCCCCCCCCCCCCCCCCGGGGAAGAATAACAGTAAAATGAGTGAGGGGACATGGTGTAAGATATGGAAATAGTAATCTAACTTATCAAGGGTTCATAAGGGAAGGTGGGAGGGGGAGAATTGGGGGCTGATATCAAGAACTCAAGTGGGAAGAGAATGCTTTGAAAATGATGATGATGGCATATGTGCCAATGTGCTTGACACACTGGATAAATGTATGGATTGTGATAAGAGTTGTGAGAGCCCCCATAAAAGTATTTTAAAATAAAGAAGAATAGAGAGTGGCAGTCTTGAAAACCCACAAGAGGAGTTCTATTCTGTCTTCTGGGTTTGCCGTGAATCAGAATCAACTCAACAGTGATGAGTTTGATTTGGGTTTGTGGTGTTAAGGAGAAAAAGATATCAAGCTAGGAAACAGGAAAATGGATAACAAAGTGTTATTCTGTCAGGGAAAACTCTTGATAAGGTAATGTTTGAGAATAAATAGAATTTTTTCATAGAGTGAAATTCTGGGAAGGGGAACATTATAGATAGAGGGGACAGCATGAACAAAGGCAAGAATTCCAAGATAAAGGCAGGTCTTAGATTTGTTACTGTATTTGGTGAGAAGTAGTTCATATGGGGAGAGGTGAAGAAGAAAGTATCAGAGAGATATGATCTGTAGGCTATCTTAAAGTTTAAACAAAAAAAAAATGTGTTTGCATTCTGTATGTAAGACATGGAAAGTTCTACCATTTTTAAAGTGAAAAAGAATTTTAAGAAAGAAGCCATTAAATTGTTTCTTTTTTCTTTGAGTGGTGTTATATGCAAATACACACTAGATTGCAAGTGAACCACAGCAACAATGTGTTGGAAATATAGGTAGGGAGATTAGTTTTCAGATTGTTGATATTTCAAGATGTTACTTAAGATGGGACCCTCAATGGAGCAATCAGACTTGATTCCAGGTCAGAGTGAGGCAAAGCAGTCTAAGATATTGCACCTAAGAACACAGGAGGTGGCTTTGAAATAGTAGCATTTGAGGACAAGGAAATTATAACTCTTCAAAATGTTGAATATAATGGGTGCTTGAGGGTTTAACATGGATATACTTAGGCAGCATCTTAATATTAGTGTTTGGGGTAGAAGTGTGTCTGGGGAAGAAGGTAATACTTGTGGGTCATTGATGTTGAGGCGTGGTATTTTAACTTATGGGAGTGGATAAAGTATACAAAGTAGAACAGACTGAATGGGAACATAAGTTATCTCATTATCTCATTAGAAATATATACTTCTCCATTTTAGTGCAATTTTAAAATTCCCTTTTTTGCATCATGGTATACAAAGGCAATATTCTCTTTTGCCATTTATTTCATTCTCCTATATGCATCTGAACATTTATGTATCTCAGGTCGTAAGATATATTTCATATTCTTCTGAATCAACTATAGCGCTAGGCTTAAAATTGGTTTGTGTCAACTTTCAGATTATTTGTTGAATGTTTTCTTACTTCTTGAGTTAGTCAATTCCATAGACTGGTCTTTATTCATGAAATTCTAATTTCATTATTGGGAAAGCTAATGAGAATTAATAGCAACTACAAATCTAAAATTAAGATGACCAGACTAGAAGTACAGGAAGAACTAGCATATATGCATCAATGAAACATTTTAATATAAATTTCCTGTTGTGTGTCTTGTTTTCTTCATCCTTGATCTTCATGTCATGGCTGATTTAACTACCCTGCTTATAAATGATAGCTTCCTGTGGATACATTTGAAATCATCTTTTGTAGATATATTTAGGCCATATTTGCATCTCTGCATCTGTAAACCTAGGACTTGTCAGATTGCTGTGTGACAATTTACTCTGCTTTCTGCTGCAAATATCCCATCAACCAAAGCTGAACTGTTTTAAGTACATTTCTGTTTTGTTCTTGGATTTTACCATTAATTTTAGGTGGCTGTATTCATGATACTTATAAACACCAGATTATAGAGGAATTCCTCATCTAGTGGAGGTGCTTTTTTGAGACTGGAAGATGTAATGAGAGTTATGTAATTTTTCCCAACTTCATATCACAGAAAAACAGAAAAAAACAAACAAAAAAAAACAATAGGAAAGAAAGATAAGCAAAATGACAAAAGACAAGGGAAAAAATAAATGGTTCCAAAAGGAAATTAATTGAAAAGGAGGCTTGAAAGGAACGTAGTTGATACTACCATTTATCCTTCTGCAGATGTACACCAGCTATAAAGTCTGTTTCTACTTGGGAGGTGTGTATTCTCAGCTAAAGAAAAAAAAATAAGAGAATTCAAATAAAAAAAAAAAACCTCACTTATCTGTGGTACAGTTCTTGCAGTTAAAACGCTGACCAAGCTTCACCTTTGCCCCTATTTCACAGTTGTTTAGATCAATAAAAAATTATACAGCTGCAAAGTATTCTCCTCAAAAGCACTCTGAGAGTTATCTGAAAACCTGACGCTAGTTATTTTATGTTTGATGAAATATCCCAAATGGAAATAATTTATTTTTTCCTACATGATTCACTGAGCTGCCCACGTTTCAAGGTTTTTCCTGAAAAAAGAGAGTATTTTTATGAAGACATTGTATTGTTCATGCATGCATGTATTCACAAAATTCTTTGTTCATTCAATTAACCAGTCACTTACTGTATTAAATGCTGATTCTGTACTCAGCTCAAGAGATCGTGGAATTCTCCTTACATCACTGAAAGTAGTGAGGTAGGACCAGCATTACATGGTTTCAGTCCTCTGATGATGTTGTCAGGCTCACTCTTGCTACAGAAGAGTGCTGGAGAAACCTTTACCTTAAACTGTGCATGAAGCACAGTGTCAACAGAGAGTCAGTCCCCTTTGCAAGCTTTAAGTACTTGTGTGAAGAAGTAAAGGGAGATTCTCATTGTAGACAGAGAAAGCATCATCTGTAGAATCACTGTAAGAGCAAGTATTTGTTGATAGGCTGGATTTTGACAAAAACTTTCTACTTGGGAGAAAATTTTCTCGAATGTTTTCTTCTTCAGTTAGTCAATTCCATAGACTGCTCTTTATTCATGAAATTCTAATTTCATTATTGGAACATCTAATCAGTATTAATAGCAACTATAGTTCTAAAATTAAGATGACCAGACTAGAAGTGCAGGACCCATAACTTCTCTATGCAGGACTCTTCACTGCAAGAGTGGGGAGCCTTTCTCTGGCCAAGAACCCTTTGGATATTGTAGCATCATTTATAGTTCATGATGACCATACATTTAATTAACTAAATGTGATGGCTGGAATGGTTTCTATGGAGGGGGGGCATGTTATGTGAATTGGTGATGATAATTTCTTGGGCTTGATATGACTTACAGGTCATACTTTCCCTCTTCTCTCTCTATGATGAACCCTCTCTGAGTGGTGAACAGTGGTAGCTGGGCACCATCTAGTTCTTCTGCTCTCAGGGTGGTGAATGATGAGGTTTACATGGTCTGTTAGTTCTTTGGATGCATTCTTTGCATCTTTGATTTCCTTAACTCTTTGTTCCAGGAGGGGGGAAACCTATGAGATCTGTTAGATAGCCAACATCGACAGCATAGCTCCTTGAAAGCTCATAAGAGCCCAGTTACCATGCTTGTAACCAGCAAGTCTTTGTTACCTCTATTAGGCCAATTGACCTTAATGTCCTCCATGACTGCAGTCTCAAGTCTCATTACTTCTAGGCATAATTACATATAAGCAGAATACATATATTTATTTTATTTATTATCTATATAGATACATTTACAGCACATATTTGGGATAAAGCCCACAGTAGTAATAATAAAAATAAAATCCAAAATAATAATACTCAAAGAAGAAGTACAACAACAGATCTAATTTTCCTACAGAGACTGGGGGACTCTTTGGCCATTGAGCTGGTACTGAACTCCTACTGATGGTTCAATTTTTAGTAATCCTATAGGGTCAATACTGTCACCAGATGTTACCAATCAATCATATGGAAAGTGTGTATTTACCTTCAGGTAACCGTCAGCAATAAGACTGTCGAGGGAAGGGGCACCAGTGGTAACTAAGCCTGTGAATGAAGTGGGAAGAATGCTGTTACACTGAAGGTACAAAAACCAATGTCATTAACCCTTAAGTATGGATTTTCAAATGAAAAACATCCCCCCTGCCTCACAAACCTTCACTCAAATTACAATGGAAATAAAAATTTTAAAAGAATCAAGATACATGCTTTAATTTTCTGCTCTTAATCTCTCATTCCCACTGGTTATGGGCTTCTTTCCTTTGAATAATATCTATTTATTCTTACCATCTCTTCCTTATTTGTAAAGAATATGTATCTTTACAAATATGCATATGTAGTGTATAATTAATATATGCATACATCAATGAAGCACTTTACAAATCTGTGGAAAAGGAAATTAAAATGTAATGGAATTTTTCCATTCACTGTTTTAAAGTCATATATATATACATATATATATATATACACACACACACACAAACAAAAACCCTGGTGCCACAAGCAATTTGTGATCACTTGTTAACCTAAATATTAGCAATTTGAACCCATCCAATAACTGGAAGAAAGACGTGACAAATTGCTTGTAAAAAGATTATAGCCAATAGTGAGTAGAAAATGAAAGAACCGAGTAAAAATATGAAAGCCTAGAGTTGCAATATTGAAAAATGCTATGAGCAAAATATTAAATGATGCAGGAAGCAGCAAAAGATGAAAAGACCTCACATAGTCACTGTACCTCAAAGTCAACGTTCTAACATTCAGAAAAGAGTGAGTAAACAAGAACCAATGATGCTGAAGGAAGAAGTTCAAGTGGCACTGAAGGAATGACCTCAAAACAAGGCTCCCGGAATTGATGAAATAGCAATGGAAATGTTTTCGACAAGCTGATGAAGCATTCACTCATCTATGCCAGGGAATTTGGAAGGCAAATACTTGGCCAAATGACTGGAAGAGGTACATATTTGTACCCATTTCCAAGAAAGGTAACCCAACAGGGTGCTTGAACTATAGAAAAATATCATGATGTCACTTTCATTAAAATTTTGCTGAAGGACATCCAATAACACTTGCAGGATACATTGACAGGGAGTTCCCAGAAGTTTAAACCAGATTTTTCAAGAGGACGTGGAACAAGAGGTATAATTGCCAATGCCAGATGGATCTTGACTGAAAGCAAAGAATATCAGAAATGAGTTTAGTTATGTTTTATGGATAACCTGAGAAGAATGAGAATTTCAGAACACTTCATTGTGCCTAGTTGGAACTTGCACATGAAACAAAAGCTATTGTGTAAATAGAAAAAAGAAAGATTACTTGCTTTAAAATCAGAAATGGTGTGCCTGCAGACTGTATCCTCTGAATTCTATCTGAATACTGAACAAATAATTAGAGAAGCTAGTTTATATGATGACATAAGAATGAGAGGAAAGCTTATAAATAACCTTTGATATGAAAGTGAGAAGGACTTCAAGCACTTGCTGATGAAGATCAAGGATTGCAGCCTTCTGCATGGATTACAACTCAATGCAAAGAAGAACAAAATCCTCACAACAAAATCCTCCCAATAAATGACATGATCAATGGAGAAAAGGTTGAAGTTGTCAAGGATTCCATCTTGCTTGGATCTCTAATCAATGGTCAAGGAAGTAACAGTTAAGACATCAAAAGACCTATTGTACTAGGTAAATCTGCTTCATAAGACTCTTTAGAGTATTGAAAAGCAAGGATATTATTTTGAGGGAAGAAGTATGCCTGACCCAAATGAGGATATTTTCAATTGCCTCATTTGCATGTGAAAGTTGGGCATTGAACTAAACTAATTGAATTGTGGGGCTAGAGAATATTGAAAGTACAAGAAGGAATTGGTGGTGCCTATGGGCAAAGGGCTCCTCAGAGGAATGAATGAACTTTGTCTTCTGTACTTTGGACATGTCAGGCGAGACCAGTTCCCTGGAGAAGGGCATCATTCTCGGACAAGGGGAGGGGCAGCAGATGACAGGAAGGTACCCAAGGAGATGGACTGACCCAGTGCTGCAACACTGGGCTCACGGGAACCGTTGAGTTTCCTTCTCTGGGCACGGGTTGCTATGGGTGAGAACTGCCTGGTTGCCACCTAACAACCATACCACACGGGAAATGATAACACTAGTGAGGGGCACACACCTTGGAATAATGAACTTTTTGTATCTAATTCATAATAAACACTTATTCCAAAAAACATTGCAGCCAAGAGGCCCTATCGAGCATCTCTACTCTTAAGACAGGTCGTCCCTGTGAATACGAGGCTGAGTCGAGAGCATTTACCAAATGCGCTCATACCCACTTACTGTACACCTCACTTGTCCTTACTGTCTAACCTCCCTCTCCATGACTCCTAATGCAGTTTCGCTCCATCAATGAGTGTGAGAAAAACTCTCCACACCTCTTGATATCACCAGTTTCTAGTTCATTTTTACGGGCCCGTTTCTGAGATCTTTGTGGCTTTCCCTGTCCTTCCCATCGACCATTGCCATAAAGCCAATTCTGATTTTTTGTGACCTTTCCCAGGGTTTCCGAGACTGCACATGGTTAAGAGAGCAGTAGATAGCGCCATCTTTCATCTGCTTATGTTTGCAGAGTAAGCATAAATGTTACAGAAATATTTTTACTTCATATTTAGAATTTAAAATATAGTGCATAGACACATTTTTAATAACTGATAAATTTTGCTTACTTAGAATACGATGATCTATTTTTGAGTATTGCTTATGTGTTTTCAAAAGCTGAGCTGGGGTTCTTTTTTGTATTTTAATTTTAATTATATGGAAAATATGATTACAGATGAGAAAGAATGCGTTATCTTTTTATTTTTAGATGCAAATCAACATTTATAATAAATGCTTTTTAAAAATCAAAGCTTCCTAGTATTTCTCAACTTTCAAACTATTAATAACATTTCTATGTCAAAAATATAAAACAATTCTTTTTTCTACA
>PVJH01032493.1:0-22609 GCA_004026705.1 Nesogale talazaci | reverse complement strand
ATCAGCCAGATGACAGAGTCCAACAGTCCCCAGCTCAAGAGATGTATATCTCAGGAGCGTGGCGAAGCAGGGCTTGAAGGATCCTCAACTCACAGTAACACAGTCCACGGTTAGGTGTCCCACGGGCAGTGTTGCTTGGAGGTCGAGGCACAGGAAGAACAAGGCAGCTCTCTGGTCCGAAGATCCGGAAGCAAACGAGAGAGGGGGCGGAACCTGCGAAGCCCCTCCCACATCCGTCCCTCAACTCATCCTGCGCGCTCATTGGCTGTGCCGTCACAACAGATCCACCAATCTTCTGTGGCCATGTTGGCATAACAAACCTACCCATCACAAGTACTCAAGTATATATGGTACAAGTTGTCTCTGATACTATAAGAGGCACATTCCCTCTAATTGGTCATTTTTAACTCATCAGGTATTTTTATATGCTTATGAACCACTGAAGATAGGAAACATATATTTATAGTATGTGGTTTATATCACAAGAAATAAATGACAATATTTTCCTTGGCAATGTAGTGGGTGATTTCTATATCAACTGATAGAATACTATCAACTGCTAATAATTCTTAAAATGAAAAAAGGAATTAGAGGTACATAAGGGGTATTCATAGTTTACTGGAATCTGAGGGTATACTTTTTCATGTAAGGAAGAATCAATCCCACAACCACTCCACAGATGAAAACTACAGTGAATAGAAGATTTTCCCTGAACCTACCTAGCTAGGATTATTCCTCTACGTGTTCCCATGCCCTTATCCATCCGAATATAAGAATGCTGGTCACTTGGGGATGTCATTTAAATCAAGTCCTTATCTGAGAAAGTTTGTGTGGATCTGAAAATAGGGATTGTATGCTATAATATGCCATTATCAACTTATCACTCCTTAAAATATAGTGGGGTCCTGACTGGAAAGGTAAGGGGAATACTTTCCTTGAAAGTGAAAAAGGCACCCAGAAACTAAAACATAGCTAGATTTCAAATGATGTAATCATAGAATTACTCAATAGGTAAAACTGAAGATTTCACAGGTAAATATTTATTCTAACCCCCAAGCTTATGCTCTGATATGGTCCTCAGAGACACTAGTGGGGTTTGTTAAAGGCTTGCTATGTCTGTAGCTGAGATTCAGTGAGTCATTGTGATGGGTAGGTTTGTTATGCCAACATGCCACAGAAGATTGGTAGATCTGTTGTGAAGGCACAGCCAATGAACACGCGGGATGAATTGAAGGGCAGATATAGGAAGTGCTTCGCAAGTCCCGCCCTCTCTCTCTCTGTCGTTTCCTGATCTTTGGACCAGAGAGCTGCCTTGTTCATCCTGTGCCTTGACCTTCAAGCAACACTACCTGTGGGACACCTAATCGTGGACTGTGTTACTGTGAGTTGAGGATCCTTCAAGCCCTACTTCACTTCTGGGATATACATCTCTTAAGCTGGGGACTGTTGGACTCTGTTATCTGGCTGACTGTTGGTGACTGTGGGTGACTGTTGCTCTGCCATTTGCTGCCTGTAACCAGATAGCCTGGATTGCTCTACAGAGGACTATTCAGTGGCCCTCAAGAATTGAAGGTCTGCTAGTCTTCTAGTTGCCTCATGCAAGTGAGTTGCACCGAGCAATCTGTATTGCTTTATAGTTAACTTTTTCTCTTTTTATTTTATATATCTTAAGTGAGTTGCACCGAGCAATCTGTATTGCTTTATAGTTAACTTGTTCTCTTTTTATTTTATATATCTTTCTCAGTATATAAATATATAAAAAGGCATTACTAGTGTCCTGAATTTTATTTCTCTAAGAGAACCCTGCCTGACAGTCATTTAAAATAAAAAAATGTATAAACATTTTATATGGGAGGCAATTATGGTTGGAGAAGAGAAGGAATTCCAGGCAAGAGAGCTTGGGTGAGAAAGAATAATGGTAAGGATATGGTACTTACCACTGAGAAACATTAGCTTTGAATGTTATATTAATAAGATAGAAGCATCTGTTAAGGGAAAAAGAAAGATTACCTATGGATTCCAAGTAGGAAGGTCACATTTTATAATGAGAGTCATTATTTCCTCTTTATAGTGTTAGATAAAAAGAATCTGACTTAGCGACTAGTTTGCCCCCCTGTAGCATTCTCTTACATGCCTCTGAAGGACAGAGTATTAACCTTTTTTTAATTATCTGAGAACAAGGTTTGGATACACAAGTCTCACTAATTACCAAATATACGTTGCCGAGCTCTCCCAGTGAGCCTTGCCTCTATGCTCATTGAGCTGCTTGACTCCAGGCCTCCAGGCAGCTGCCAGTTCATTCCTGGGTTTCCAGAGACTGCTTCAATACTTCTAATGAAAGGGGGAAGCACTTTTAATCTTGGAGATATTTCCCTGTCATTTCCAAATTTGAGCTTCAGGTCTGAGTTTTGAATTCCAAACACATTAAATAGTGAGAAATAAAGTATTAACTACTTTAGAGGCTTTTGCTAGACAAAGACAGATACCTTAAAAATGGAGGGCTTTAACTGAATTTTTCAACTTTCTTATGAGTATTTGACCACATACAGCAATCAAATCGAAATTAGAGTTTGAAAGCAATGTGTGGATTTGTACTGAAAGTTCGGTTAGCATTGAGATAAACTGACACTGTACTTTCCCCCAAATGTTAGCTTTCTCTGGGTGCTGGTGTCACCTGATAGAATATGTGAGATTAAATCACGACTTCACCACTTCCAAAAAGTCTTCTGGTTTTACTTCTACCAAAACAGACTTGTTTTCTGACAATCATGTTAATTTCTGTATTTGTTCCCAACACCAAAATTCAAATACTTCAATTACTTCAAATACTTCTCTGGCCTTACACATTGTCCAGATTTTATATGCATATGATGCTATTGAAAATGCCATGTATCAGGTCAGGCATACCTTAAAGTTGTATTTTTGTCCTTAATACTTTAAGGAAGATTTGCTCAATGCAATATTATATTTATTTTTTGCCTTTGTAGCCATGATTTTTGATTGTGGACTGAAGTAAAATCCTTAACAAATTCAATATGCTCTCCATATATAATAATATGGCTTATTGATCTTAGACTTAGTTATTTACAATCCTTGATTCACACAGGCTGGCATGTGTTTGTATGAACCTCGCTGTCATCTCATTTAGATGGCTGCTTGTTTTAGATTATTTCTGATAACTGGGCACCATTTGATTTCTTCACCACATTTCAATATAGCATCTATGTTTCAGTGATCTCTTCATATGAGCAAGTATGTGATAAGGCTACTTCATTAAAGCTAGCTGTTCTTGGCTTAAGGCTTGTGATTAAATCAGAATTCAAAATCCATCCATACCTCTATGGTTTTGTTTTCCTGATGCCCCTTCAGATACATCATCCTTTCATTGGGGAATATTAACTTCTATGGGGGATATCTCCCACCCCTTTTGATGCTTCTTGAGTAGCTTTATATGTACCTATAGAATCCTTCCACATTAGAATGTAACGTTTGGAATTTTCCTTCAGTTTTTTCAGCATAAGAAATGCTTGCTGCATGCTTTCATTTTGGCTAACTCCAGATCTTTGTACATTTAATTGTAACATTGTCCTTGTCTTCTTGAGTCACCTTTGAAATTACTTATTCAACTCTTTACTTTAACATGGTGTGAAGTGACAAAAATAATACCTCACATAGCACGACCAATAGATGAAGTGTTGGAGAGAAAAGAGGCTCTGGGTGGTCATTTGTTTGATATCTTTCTAACTTATACCAGGATGAGGGGATGCTGACTGGTTAGTTCTTCTTGTAACAGACAAACTACTAAATGAAACAGATAAACTGAGAGCTTCAGAAGTCTGGATCAAATGTTATAGAAATAACTTCAAAATTTGTACTTGTGCCTTGGGAATAAAAAGAGAGAAAGCCTATCTCTTCCAATAACAGAACAGATATGGCTGAAAACCTCTACTTTACCAAACATGATGCTATTCTCCAGGAAATAGTCTCTCCTGATAATATGTCTCAAGTGTTTAAGATGAAATCTTGCCATTTTTGCCTCTGAGGAGCACTTTGGTCATATTTCTTCCAAGACTGAAGAGTATCTCCATCTAGCAGCCCATCATACACTTTCAATACTCTTATCCAGGACCACAATTCAAATGCATTAATTCTTATTTAGTCTTCTTTTATCAATGTTCAACCTTCACATGCATATGAGACCATTGAAAACACCACGGTTCAGTCAGGTCCACTTAAGTCTTCAAAGCAACATCCCTGATTTTCAATATTCAAAGGAAGTTTTGTTCTGTGCAGCAGATTTACTCAGAGCAACTCATTCCTTGATCTCTCGACTGCTGCCTCCATGAGCGTTGAGTGTAGATTCTAGCTAGCAAAGCGCACGACAGCTTCAAGTGTTCCTCTATTATCATGAGGTTACCTACTGGTCTAGTTTGGAGGCTTTTGATGGTCTTTGCATTGAGTCATGATCATCCATACTGAAGGCTGAAATCCTTGACCTTATCAGCAAGTTCTTTAAGTCTTCTTCACTTTCAGCGAGTAAGTTTATAATGTGCATATCACAGTTTGTTAATAAGTCTTCCCTTAATCTTGATTTCTCTTCATATACTCCAGTTTCTCTATTTGCTCAACACGCAGATTGAACAAGCATGGCGACAGGACACAACCCTTATACACACCTTTCCTGATTTCATTGTGTTCCCTTATTCTATTCACACAATTACTTCTCGATCCATGTACAAGGTACACATGAGCATTCCCATTTTCTTAAGGCTATCCATAGTTTCTTATGGTAGACACAGCAGGATGTCTTCCTTTGCATGGTCAATGAAACACAAGTAATCATATTTGCATATCCACTAAAACACAAGTAAACATACTTGTATATTCAATTAAATAGAAGAAAGCATATGTCTGATATTCTTGGCTTTGAGCCAAGATTCATCTGATATTCCTTATTCCATGTCCTTTTCTGAATCTGGCAAGAACCTGTGACAGTTGCTTTTCGAGGTACTACTGCAACTGTTGTTGGATGATATTGAACAAAATTTTACTTGCATGTGATAACAATATTTTCTATAGTTCACAAACAAATATGTATCTCTCCCAGCAGTTGGCCAAGTAGCTGGCTTCTAATTTTCCTTGCATAGAAGAGAAAGTGCACCCACTGATTTATCAGCTTATTGAATTATTTCAATTGGTATTCCATATATTCCTGGAGTTTTATTTTTGCTAATGCTTTCAGTGCAGCTTGAACTTCTTCCTTCAGCATCATTATTTCTTGTTCATATGCTATTTCCTGAAATGGTCAAATGTTAACTAGCTCTTTTTGATAAAGTGACTATTTCTTTCTTCTCTTGATGCTTCCTGCATAATAAAATATTTTTAGCCATAGAATCTGTCAATATGTCAATTTGAGATTTGAAATTATTGAGTTCTTTCAATATGCAAGCATGTACCTTCAACATGCTGGGCATATTCTTCCCTTTGATTTTCATGAATGATGATCTTGATGCCATCCTACAGTTCATCAAATCTTCTGTCATTACTGTTCAGTGCAACAAATCTACTCTTGAAATGTTCTCAAAATTCAGGGGTGATGGTGATAAATTCATATTTTGACTCTCATGGATTTGATTTTATCTTCTTCAACTTTATCCTGAATTTTACATATGAGAAAGTGATGCTATGTTCTAATGTCAACTCTTAGCCTGGTTTTAGCTACTGATATTCAGCTACTCCATGATCTTTCCCCACAGATATAATCAATTTGATTTATGATATTCCTTTTGCTGGAGAAGTCCACGTGCACAGTTTCTTTTTGTGCTGTTGAAAAGCAATATTTTCTATGAGATCTTGGAATCTCCACTTTTGTTTCAACAAGTCTGTATTTTCCAACTACTTTTCCTTCTTCTTTGTTCAAATTTTGACAATCCAATCAACAATGATTACCAATGACTCTTGTTTGCATGTTTGATCTGTTTCAAGTGGAAGAAATTGATAGAATTATTTAATTTCTTCATCACTAACTTTTGTGGGTCATATATAAAGTTGAATAATAGTTGTATAGATGGGATTTCATAGAAGCAGGGTAGGTATAATCCTATCACAGGCAGTACTTCACTTTGCTATTATTATTGATTTACAATGTCCTTTTGAAAATGAAATGTCATGCCATTTCTCTTTATTGTGCTATTCCTGGCATAGTGAATCCTATGATTTTCTGCTATTTCAGCTCACTAATGCCCAGGGTGTCAATTCTTATGCATTCTAATTTATTTTTACCATTTCTAATTTTTGTAGAGTCATCCTTTGCACATTCCAAGTTCTAATCTTAGCAGATTTTTACAGTGCTTTCTCCTTACCTTGAATCCTATTCCCATCAGAAAATGAAGATCTGAATGTTTCACTCCTACAGAGTTTACCCAACTAACTTCACTATGGTCAATTCCCAAAAAAATCAGCTTCCTCTCAGTCACATTTCAAGTGTCATCTCACCATAGTGGTTCATCCTTTGGTAGTCTCTACATTTCCCTACTATTCATTGGGCCTTTGGTATCAGACAATGTTTTGAAGTGCTACATAAAATTTCCAGCAGCTCCAAAGTGAGGAGCTGAGTCCTTCACTGTTTCCTTAGTTAGATGCTCCTACTTCAAGCCATACTAAGAACTAAGGGGAAACAACACTGTCAGTCATCTTTGGTCTTTATGTTCCTGCCAGATGGTGATTATTATAACTAACTTCTTTACTTCCTACAACTCCGCTAGAGGTTTTATGTTGGATTAGGAAGTTGACACTTAAAAAACAGTTTAGTAATTCACCTCAAACCAAAGCTAGATTGGATGGAAGGAAGCAGCAAATGCTACTGACTGATATAGTCAATGTCTTGTTCCCTCAGTTGCCAACAGGAAAATACTGAAAGGCATGGACAACTATCTGATTGCTCCATGTTGATATGATATCAAAGAATGATTGTGATGTGAGGACCAATGACCAGGATGGCACATACTTGAAGACAGACCACATACTGGAACACAAGTCAAAATTGAGTAAATTCAAGCATATAGGATTATACAGATGGCTCTCTCTGATAACTGTCTCATAAGACTAGAAAGCAAATGAAGGACAATGAAGAAAAAAAGGGCAAATAACTGGAGGATGACTAATACTCTATTGCAAAAGGAGTGGGTAATGACTTAGATCATAAATGACAGGAGAACATTTCTAGAAACTAATGAGATTGAAAACATGATGTATCGAAACCTTTGGGATACAGTAAAGACATTTACCAGAGGAATACTGATAGCAATAAATGCACACTTGAAAAAAGAAGAGAGATTTGTGATTCATATGCTGGCATAAAATTTACTCTAATTAGAACAGTCAACAGAACCATCATACTAATAGCAAAAGGAAAGAAATAATAAGAATCAGAGCTGAGATACAGAAGAAGGGATGCAAGAACAATAAGGATAAAATTAATTCAGCTAAAAGTTGGTTCTTTGAAAGGATTAACAGAATTAATTGATAGACTACTGGCAAATCTAAAGAAAGAAAGAAAGAAAGGAACAAATTTCAATTACAAGGATGAGTGATGAAACAGAGGACATTACAAAGGACCATGATGAAATGAAAAGCACAGTTCCACAGTACTACAAAGGCCTGTGAATTCAGCAACTTGAAAGACATGAACAAATAATTGGAAACATAATCCCTCCCTAGACTAATCCAAATGGATGTCAAGAACCTCACCAGACCCACAGCAATGCAAGAAATGTGCAAAGTTATTAAAGGAGTACCAAGAAAAAAATTAATAAAAAATAAAAGATTTCACAGTAGAATATTACCAAGTATTCAAGGAAGAACTGACACCAATCCTACATAAACTTTCTTAAAATATAGAAAAACACAGAAAACTCCACAACCTTTTCTATGAAGCCAGTATAGCTCTGATACCTAAGACCATCAAAGATTCCACAAGAATTGAAAACTACAGACCAATATTCCTAATGAACAGTGATGCAAAATTGCACACTCTACCTTGTACATCCGGATGGACTGGAGAAGGTACACTTGTGGAGAGGGGGTTGGAGATATGGGGAAATCAGGACGGATGAGCTCTCTCGGGCCAGTGGTTAGAATGGAACTACTGGATGGGTGGAGGGAAGATGAGATAGAGACGGAACCAGCTGCAAGAATCTATATATGACCTATCTGGAGGACAGGCATGGGGGAGTGGGCTGAGGGAGGTGTCGGGCAAAGTAACATATGACAGAATGATAATAATTTATAAAGTATTGAGGGTGGATGGGAGAGAGAGAGCAGGGGAACAGGGGACGGGTTGGAGGAGCCGACACCAGGGGCTGGGGGAAAGGGCGGATGTTTGGAGAATGATGACGGCAGCGGATGTGCGAGGGTTCTTATCATAGTATGTCTATTTATGTGTTGGAAAAATAATGTACGAGCCCCCAATAAAATGATTTTTAATTTAAAAAAATGCACAAAAAATACTGGCGAATAGAATACAAAGCATATAAAAAATAACTCACTGTGACCACGTGGGAATCATACTAGTGATGCAGAGATGGTACAAAATATGAAAGACCATTATTATTATTTACCACATTGTTAGGAAAAAGTATAAGAATCACATGACAATATCGATAGATGCAGAAAAATCATTCAACATCCAACACTCATTTCTGCTTAATATATTCACGAATATAGGAATGAAAGGAAAATTCCCCAATATTATACAATATAGATAAGTAAAACCAATAGCCAATGTGGTAATCCTTGGAGAACAGATGAAAACAATTTCACTGAAAAAGGAAACCAGATAAGGATACCCCTTGTCCCCACTCCTATCTAACATTGTACTGGAGGTCCTAGCTAACAGCATCCGACAAAGAAAAGACATCAGAGGTATTCATATGGGGGAGGTAGGGGTGAAATTATCATTATTCACAGATGACATTATTTTATACATAGAAAATCGTCTAAATTCCACAAGTGGAATGTTTGAAACAATAGAGGAATATGGAAGAGTGGTAGCATACAAGATCAAAAAAGAGAAGTCTATCATATATATATATATATATATATATCAGAAAAGGTCACAGAAGAGGCCATTGAAAAGGGTAGTAACCTTTACAATAGTCAAGCACAAATTGGAATATCTAAGGATATACCTGGCTAAAACAATGAAAGATTTGTACAAGGAAAATTATAAAGCACTATTACAAGAAACCAAGAGTGACCTCAAGAGCTAGAAGAAAATCCCAGCTGTTGTATTGGAGGACTGAATATAGTAAAGAGAGCAGCTCTGCCGAGGCACTATGTAAGTTTAATAGCATCCCAATACGGATACCATCACCCTTCTCAAAGAACTGAAGAAAACTGGTTACCGAATTCATATGGGGAAGAAGCCCAGAAATAGCAGAGAACTCCTCAAGAAGAAAGATAAAGTGGGCAAGCTTGCTCTACCTAATTTTAGCATATACTATATGGCCACAGTGGTCAAAAAAGAGTGGTACTCACATAATGACAGATATTCAGACAATGAAAAAGAACTGAAGACTCAGAAAAAAAATCATCAGCGTAGAGACAACTGCTTTTTTATAAGAGACACAAAATTTAACATAGGAGAAGCAGATGCCCTCTTCAATGTATGGTGCTGGAAAAAAAGGATATCTATCTTTAGGAAAATGAAGCAGGACCCTTACATCACTCCATGCACAAGAATAGACTCACAGACCTTGTAGCAAAACCCCAAACAATTAGGGCCATTAGTGAGTGAATTGGGACAAACCTGAGAATATTGGCACAAGTAATACATCGGCTATCAGAAATAGGGAAGAATACAAATATAGAGAAGTCACAGATCAACAAGTGGGGTATATTGGAGATAAAAAAACCTGAATACATAAAAATAATTAACCAAAAGAGTAATAAGAGAGCCCACTGACTGGGAAAGCATCTTTAGCAATGACATATCAAACAAAGGCCTTATTACTAAAATCTACAGTACTTTGCAAGCTTACAATAAGAGAAATACTAACTGCCCACAGAGGAGGTGGGCAAAGGACCTGAACAGAAGTTTCACAGTGGCAGAAATCTGAATTACCAATAAACATATGAGAAAATGTTCCTGGTCATTAGCCATGAGGGAAATGCAAATTAAAACCACGCCCTCAAAGATAGCCCAATTCAAAAAAATAAAAAAGCAACAAGTGTTGGAAGGGCTCTGGTAAGATAACTCTCATCCACTGCTGGGGAACCTGTAGGTATGTACAGCCACTATGGAAATGGATGTGGCAATATCTAAAACAGTTGGAAAATGAGTTACCATATGACCCGGCAACCCCCCTATACCTTGGAATATACCCAAAAGGGACAAGAAACAAACCACGGCCAGACATCTATGCTCCAGTGTTCATCATGGCACACTTAACAATTGCAAGTAGTTGGAAACAAGCGAAATTTTCACCAACAGATGATTGGATTAAAAAACTGCAGTACATACATGCAATGGAGGACTACACATTGCTAAAAAGCAGTGATGAACACATGAAGCATATCACCGCATAAAAAGAACTGGAAGAACTTATACTAAGTGAAGTAAGCCAAGCACAAAAGAACAAGGACAACACGAGTCACCTGACGCAAACTTATTTTTAAAAAAATGCAAAAGGGGTATAGGGAAAAAGTTACTGTACACAAACATTCCTGGGGTGAGGTCCAGGTAGTATGGCAGGGGCCAGACCAAATCCAGGGGTGCATATGGTAGCCAACTAAAAGGAAAGGGAGTTGGAAGAATAAAAGAAATAGAAATGAGTAGAAATAGAAATGAGGGGAAGAAGAGAGCACTAACCCACCCAAGGTGACAGTATGGTTTATATCTCCACAGGGAAAGAGAGACCAGACTTCAACCCAGTGCTCCGGGATGTGAATGCAGCATACCTGCATGGAGCATAGATCAGTGAATGAGCCTGAGGACCCCAGTCCCAATCCCGAGTCTGTGAACAACCACCCCTCCCATCATAATAATTTAGTCTAGAGGACAAAACTGAAGCAGCAGCTCATGTAGAAGGACATGTCTGATCAGAGAACACAGGAGTAAATAAAGTGGGAGGAAAAGAGAATGGAGAGCATCCTGACAATATCCCCATTCAGAACAGCCAATGCACAGAGAGGACCATATGACTGGCCCGACTCTGAGATAGGATGTCCCTTGCTGACACATGGTCCTACAAAGGACAACAATGGAGACATAATGTTGGGATTGCACCCAGTCTGAGCCCACCACACAGAGGCAAAACAGTAGAGCAGGATACCAAGAGAGTGCCAAGTATAGATTTGGGGGTCGGGGCATGGCACCCCACGGACCTCGACCTGAGGATATTCCTAGAGGTCAACAAAAAGACCTTGGTCTGTTTACAGGATGCTCTTTTTTTGTTTGTTTTTGTCATTGTTTTCTTTTCTTTTGTCGCTTTATTTTGTTATGTCTTGTTTTTGTGTGCACATTATTATCTTTGCAGGTCTATCTAGATAAGATAGACTGGATGAACAGACTGCAGGAGAAAACAATGGGAATGATAGTTCCAGGAGACATGGGAAAGGGGGATATGGGATAAAGGAGGTGGTGCTGACAAAGTCAGGGAGATGGGAACACAAGCGATCCAAAATTGATGGTGAGGAATGTGTAGAAGGCCTGGTAGAGCTTGATGGAGAGAAATCCATCCATAACTGAGAGAAATCACCAAAACTGAACAAAATAGTGGGACAAGAAGAAAGCAAAAGGAAATAACTAAGAGACTACAGACATTTATAGAGGTCTAAATTCAGGCATATGCATATGTATATAATTTATATCTGATGACAGGGAAATTGATCTACATGTTCATATTTACAGATATAGTATTAAGGTAGCTGATGGACATTGGACCTCCACTCAAGTACTCCCTCAATGCATGGACACTTCATTCTATTAAATTTGCATTCCACAGTCCATGCTCCTCTTCTTTCTTCTTGTTCTTCTTTGTCTTCATCTTTTAATTCTTCTTTTTAAAAAAATAGTGAAAAGTAGTAAATTTGCATTCCACCTTCCACCTTCCCAACAAAATCCCTGAAAACAAATGTGTGCATAAGCAAACATCATGAAGAAAGCTGATGGTGCCCAGCTGTCAAAAGATATAGCCTCTGAGATCTTAAAGGTTGGAAGGTAAACAAGTGGCCATCTGGTTCAGAAGGAACAAAGTCCACATGGAAGAAGCATAGCAGCCTTTGTGACCATCAGGTATCAGGCATCAAAGAATAATAAAATCACATCAGTGAAGGGGAGTGCAGATTGGAGACCCAAGTTCATATTTAGGCAGTGGGACATCCCCTTACAGAAGGGTGGCAGGGAGAAGATGAGCCTGTTAGGTGCAGTATAGCAATGGTAAAACATACAACTTTCCCCTCGTTCTTAAATGCTGCCTCCCCACATTCTCTCCAATTCTACCTTACAAATCTGGCTAGACCAGGGGATTTACACTGGTACAGATAGAAACTGTAAACCCAGGGAAACCAAGACACATGATCCCTTCAGGTCTAGCGGCGAGAGTGGCAAGCGGTGAGAGTGGCAATACTGGGAGGATTGTGGGAGGGTGGGAAAGAAAGGGGAAACTGATTACACAGATCTACATATAACCTCCTCCCTGGGGGAAATGGACAACAGAAAAGAGGGTGAAGGGAGAATCGGACAGTGTGAGGTATACAAAATAACAATAATTGATAAATTATCAACGATTAATGAGGGAGAAAGGGGTGGGGAAGGAAGGGAAATTGAGGAGGGTATACCAAGAGAATAATTAGAAAGCAAATGTTTTGAGAATGACGAGGGAAACAAATGTATAAATGTGCTTGACATGCAATGGTTGGATGTATGGATTGGGATAAGAGTTGTATCAGTCCACAGTAAAATTATGTTTTAAAAAAGAGAACAATTGTGAGGATGGTTCAGGACAGTGCATTGTTTACTTCTGCTGTACATACCATTACTATGGGTCAGAGTCAACTCAATGGAGCCTAACAATAACAACCTCTTATTTTTGAAAATAAGCATGTATTTGAATCCAGGTGACCATTTCTCTATTGATAAACAAACCACAATATGTTGCAGTTGTTTGATCTTACAACCAATCTTGCAGCAAATGTTGTTCTCATGTGCCGTTTAAGTCAGCTCTGAGTCATAGCGAGTAGTCTGCCAGCTTTACAACTGCTGTTATGTTTGATGCAATTGCTATCACCACTTAGTCAATCCATCCCAGTGAAGATCTCCTTTTTTTATGACTCTCAACCACCATGTCCTTTTTCGAGGGACTGGCCTCTCTTCATACTATATTCAAAGTATGGAAGGAAAAATCCTAAGGAATATTCTGGTTGTTCTTACGCCAAGAGAAATTTGATTGTTCTTCTGGAAATTCATAGTATATCAGACACTATTTTGATCTGAAAATCTTCATATTCATTTATTTCTTTGAAAAAGATTTCTCACATAATATTTTAGTTAGTAATTTTACTCAGCAAAATATTATTTATATGTATGTATGCCATGAAAAGTTTCATTGTTTCATTACTTTTTAGTGATGCATAGTGTTCTGTTGTATATACACGAGTTTTTTATTCATTCTTCCCTAACGGTAATTTAGGTGGTTTCCATCATCTTGCCATTATAAACAGTGCTATCATTAACATAGTATGATATGTCTGTTGATGTCATGGCTCTGACTTCTTTAGCGCTTACATCTAGCGAAAGGATTGCTGCCTTATATGGAATTTCTATAACCAATTAAGGAAGTGCCATATGATTTCCCATCATGGCTACACATTTTATACAGTCCCATAACCAGAGTATGATGATTCCTCAATCTCCAGAGGTTCTCAAGTATCTGTTTTTTCTATTTTTATCTTCATCTTTTCTGTCCACGCCAGGTGGGAAGTAGTACCTCATTGCTGACTTGCATCTCTCTGGTGGCTAGTGATTTTAAGAATTTCTTCATGTTTGTCAGCCACCTTGGTATATTACTTGGTGAACTGTCTTTAACATTTATAATTTCCAGACAGTATTGAAATCACACATACTTAACATCAAACATCTGTCATACATATAAAATGTATATCATATATTATGCATGATCAAGGCAAACAAATTCAATGAGCACATATATAGAAAACAAACTGACAGCCACACACCTCACTTTTATATTTGACGACGTGGTCATAACCGATAAGTAGAATTACCTCCTACTACCCATTCTCTATGACCTTTGCCCTTGGCAAGCACCTCAGTTGGCTTTGTTTTTTTTCTCTGTAGGGTGACCCAGCCCTTGGTTCTTGAGTAATCTGGGTCATTAGACGTCCTGTCAGAATGAGTTTTTGTAATTTACCATTCATTTATTCACAGGGCATAATAGTAAGAGACAACCTACAAGATCTCCTGGATCCCAGACATATTCTTCCTTACCTCCATTATGCAGAACCAGTCCAATTTCTCCTTGGTCATTAGGATGAATCACCCCACTTCCTAACCTATTGATCCAAAGACATGAGAGGTCCAAACTGGCCCGGGGCCATTATCAGCTGGCAGTGCAGGGGAATCAGTGCTGTGCTTTCAGGTGGAAGAGTACCTTCCTTTGGAACCACGACCTCCAGGCCTGAAGCACATAGGTTTGCTGGGACAGGAAGCAAAAATGCGACAAGTGTATCACTAGGAGTAATAGGGGTGTCATGGCAGCTTCTAAACCTTGGTTCCTGGGCCCATGAATTCTGGTGATTGGAGACATAGCATCACATACTGGCCTTGGCTGAGAGCATATACAGTCTCCTGGAGAACATTCCCCCAGCCCCGCAAATTGTTGTCTCCTAGCTGGCACTATAAATGTATGTTTAGGAAACCATTCTGTAGTTCTATCAAGCCAGCTGCTTCAGGATGATGAGGAAAATGATATTTCATTGACCTGGACCCATAGCCACACTTCATTTTCTGTGAAGTGAATTCCTTGATGCTATCCTATTTGAAATGCCAGGCCAGTGGATGAGGCATCCTGCAAGTCCTTGAATGGTAGCTTTAGCAGAAGCTCTGCATGCAGGGAAGGCAAATCTATATCCAGAATAGATGCCAATTCCAATAAGAACAATAAGCTGCCTCCCTTCTGTAATCAACCTGCCACCAAGTTGAATGGTTCCATATATTGGAATTAATGTTGGTTTCTGCTGCTGGCAGATGGGACATTCAGCAGTGGCAGTGGCCAAGTCAGCATTGATGAGTGGAAGTCCATGTGCCGATGCATAACCTCTATCTCTGCCACCATGTCCACTTTATTCTTGTGTTCATTTGGCTATGACAGGAGTGACAGAGAAAAGAGGACCAGTCTCTACCGTGTGTGTCACTTTATTGTTAAATACCTCCTCTTCACTGGTAACCCTTTGGTGAGCATTCCCATGAGACATAATTACCTTTACATTCTTGGCCCATTCAGAGAGGTCTATACACATATCTCTGTCCCACACCTCCTTGTCACCAATTTTCCAGTCATTTTCCTTTCAGTTCCCTGACCATCCAGCCAAGCCATTAGCCACAGCCCATGAATCAGAATACAATCGCAGCTTGCAATTTCTACTTGCAGGTAAACTGAGTGGCCAGGTGCCCTGCTTGAAGTTCTGACAAGTGGGAGTTTTCACCACTGGAGGGAGATCCCAAAAAGAGACTGTTGTGCTGCTCCTGTGCACTTATGAGTGGTGCCTGCATATCATCCAGAGACATCTGCAAACCAAGCACAACTTTCCTATCCTTCAGTTAAATTGTGTTAAGGAACTTCCTAGGAGGCCATAGGTACAGACTGGAGAAGAAAGTTCATGTGACAGAAGTGGATACCTCATGCAGCTTACTTATATCTTCAGGTCCCACTTTGACCCAATCTCATATGTACCACTTCCATTTAATAATGAAGTATTGCTGTGTGCGTTCAACTTTATGACTCTGTTGTCAGACAATACCTAGTTCATGATAGGTAGTTCAGGCCTCATGGGACTTGGTGACCCATGGTGAGGGGATCAGTGTCTACCAAGGCCCAGTAAGGACCAACAGCTGATTTTCAAAGGAGGGATAGTTGTTTGCAGAGAATGTCAGGACTTTACTCCCAAATCCCAATGGTCTACACTGTGATTCATAATTAGGAGTCTGTCAAAGACTCCACACTGCATCTCCAACTAAGACTGACATCTCTAGCACAATTGGGTCAATGAAATCACAATATCCCGGTGACAAAGCAGCTTGCACAGCAGCCTGAACCTGTTGCAGAACCTTTTCTTGTTCCAGGCCCCACTCGAAATTGGAGACCTTTCATGTCACTCGATAAATAGGCTGGAGTAGAACACCCAAGCGAGGGGTATGCTACCTCCAAAATCCGAAGAGCCCCACAAGGCATTGTGCCTGCTGTTTAGTTGGTGGTGGTGATGGTGGGGGACAGGGTGAGGGTGGGGCAGATGAAATAGCTTATTGTTCACTTTTGTAGGAATGTCTCTATATGTTTCACACCACTGGGCCCCTAGATATTTTATTAAGGTGGAAGGTGCCTGAATTTTCATCGGATTAATTTCTCAACCTCTGGCTGCAGATGCTGTACCAATGAATTTAGAGTCTTTGTTGCATCCTCTTTAGTGGAGCAATCAGAATAATGTCATCAACATAATGAACTAGCATGACATTTTGTGGAATAGACAGGAGATCAAGTCCCCTTCAGACTACATCATGACACAGCTTGGCAAAGTTGATGCACCCCTGGGGGAGAGTTGTGAAAGTGAATCTTTGTCTCTGAAAGCTGAAGGCAAACTGCTTCTGGAGGTCCTTCAGGATTGGTATTGAGAAGACATTGCTGAGATCAATAGTGGCATACAAAGAACCAAGAGAAGTATTAGTTTTCTCAAGCAATGAAATCACATCTGGAACAGCAGCTGCAATTGGAGTCACCACTTGGTTAATTTTACAATAACTCACTGTCATTCTCCAGGATCTGTCTGTTTTCTTTACGGGCCAAATAGATGAGTTAAATGGAGCTGTGGTAGGGCTCACCTCCCTGCATTCTTCAAGTCTTGGATGGTGGCACTGAACTCTGCAATCCCTCCAGGAATGCAGAATTGCTTTTGACTTATGATTTTCCTAGGCAATCGCAGTTCTAATGGTGTTCACTTGGCCTTTCCTTCCACAATAGCCCTTATTCCACAATTTAGGGCACTAATATGGGAGTTTTTCCAGTTACTAAGTACATCTATTTCAATGATGCCTCTGGAACTGGGGAAATAATGACAGAATGGCGTTGGGGGACAAATGGACCCACAGTGAAGCATACCTGAGCTAAAACTCCTATAATGTGACCTCCATATGGCCCCAGTCTGACTAGTGGGCCTTTGAAACACTTTGATTCTCTTGGAATTAGTGTCAGTTCAGAGCCTGTGTCCAGTAACCCTCGAAAAGCTTTATTATTTTCTTTTCCCCAATGGATAGTCACTCTTGTGAAAGGTCAGAGGTCCCTTTGGAGAAGGTTGGAAGAAAGATGATATAAACCTTCGGTGATGTAGCATAGTCCTCTTTCAAAGAGACCTGACCTTCTCCTCCTTCAGTGGGTTGTGGATCTGAAAACTGGCTCAGGTTTGGAAATTAATTGAGTGGTGATGACTCTCAATTCTGCTGTTCACCTGATCTAGCAGTCTCCTGCCTATACCGATCACGTAAATATTTAGTAGGTTTTCAATGTATTTCACTCCTAGGGACACCGGGCCTAACTAGACAATGGTATAAGTCTACATGGGACAGGTTGCTTTGATTACACTGACACTTTGCTGTCTATTATGATAACCATATCCACCTGTATCTGTTGATTCAGTGCTGACACCTGCCCTCTACCAGCAAGGGGACTAATCAGCCCCATTGTAGGCAAACATCGGAGTTAACTTAAGGCAGTTCCCATGTTAATCCTGGCATACATAAAACAGCAATCTCAGGAGGCTTCAGAGATGCTGGGGCTCCCTTTACAAGCTTGTTCCTTATCATTGTGGTGAATGGTATGTTCTCAGGACACTCCCTTTTTGTGTTTATAGGAGTATCCTGCTAGATCCATTCCCTAAGTTTTTCAATGCCTTTTTCTACAGTACACTAAGGTGAGTCAGGCACCTTAAGTTGGTCTAATGTAAGCCATCTGGCAGCTCATGCTTCAGTGAACCAGCCAGATAAGCAATTAGATCCTTACTTAACTTCTCTTGCTAAAATATTGACGGAAGAGTTTGTGTTTATGGGCCCCCTATCAAGAAACTCTAATGTGACATTCCTTGCACTGTTGTACTGGTATCCCACATCCTTAGTAACCCAGGATTCCCAGGAATATTTCCCAGACTTCTGCTTATATTAGAAAACTCAAATCAATAGTCCACCTCTTGCTGAGTGATCATCTGAACCTCATCTTTAGGAACTTTCTGGTCCTTAATTTTAGTTACATTTCTAGAGAAAATTATAGGTGGTGAGGGTGTTTCCTCAGTGCTCTCATCAATGTCCTGTAAGACGTCTCCCCAGGAAATGCTTCAGATACAGCCACATCTGGCATTCTAACTTGAACTATTTGGTTAATCTGTTCATTAATGATGGTGGCTTAATCGCCTCCTCTGTGAGGGGGATCTATTAACGGGGAGGTTCTATTGTTTCTATTTGCTCACTATCCTCCTCTTCTGGATCATCAGCCCAAATGTTCCCACCCTCTGTTTCAGGGTCCCAATTCTTTCCAATTAATGTCCTTGCTTTAATACCAGACACAGTTCCAGACCTGCAATGCAGCTGATGGTATGATTTGGCTACAGATATGAGGAGACTCTGAGTTCTGTTCTCAGCAATGTCAGCTCTATTACTAGAGTAGAAAATGCTTTCCTTTGTACCATATGCAGAACGTTTAGGCCTGTTATTTGGCACTTGAGATGTGCTTCTGAGATTCTGAGATTATCTCTTTCCTTGATCACATTTTCTATTGCAAGGAGGACAAGTCAATCAGCTTCCCTATTTTGGTCATCCTGACAAAACTGCTGGAAAATATGAAACACGTGATCACTCAGAGTCTCTCCTCTAACCAGCACTTCATCTATTGGTGGTGATATTGTGGCTATTAGCTTTGCTATTTCACACCATGGATTAACAATAGTGGCAGACTTATCCATGCCTTTAGTGGCAGAAATGGCATTATCAGTGCTGATAAGCTTCATGAGACTGGAAAGCTAATTTAAGAAGCCCATATTTATGATGTTGTTTCTCTAGACCCCCTACTGGTACCAATTGTGTTAGACAGGGTTTTCTAGAGAAACAAAACCAGGACACCTATGATTGTGTGTGTGTGTGTGTGTGTATCACAAAGAAATAAACACAAAGAAATAAATAGATAATTATTCCATCGAAGAATACAAATGACTCAATTCAACTCATTTCCCTGAGACAATTAGTACACTGGCTGTCCTTCAGCTCAGAAGGCTGCTGGGTGCAGATAAAGGAAGCAAACAGGTGAGTCTTCCGTAGAGTAATACAGGCAGTCTGGTCACAGGCAGCACACAGCAGGGACAGGCCAACAATCAGTCAGGTGACAAGGTCCAGCAGTACCCAGCTCAAGTGATGTATACACCAGCAGTGTGGCAAAGCAGGTCTCAAAGTAGCCTCAGACTATAGCAATGAGGTCCATGGGTTGGGTGTCTGATAGGCAGTAGAGCTTGCAAGTTGAGGTAGAGAATGAGGAAAGGCTGCCACACACTGATCTGATCAAACAAGAGCAAGAGACAGAAAGGTGAGGCTCACCAAGCCATATATCTCTTTGTCCTTCAATTAAACTGCAACCTTATCAATCCCACCTGTGTTTATTGGCCAGGTTGGCACAATAAACCTACCTATCATATTCACTGATTTGTATACCTTTAATTTCTTTTTATTGTTTAATAGCTCTGGCAAAGAATTCCAGCACCTTGATGAATAAGAGTGTGATAAGGACAATGAAACAGAAAAAGAACCCACAGAGTTGAATACATCCCCCTACAGGCAATTGACCTTCAACCAGTGGGAAAAAGCATTAAATGGGCTAGAGATAGCTTCTTCAGTATTCTTGATACATGTGACATTACCATTTTGAAGTGGGGGGTTTTCTATAATGTTATAAGATTCTTTGTTCTCCATAAATGCCTTAATTAAATTCCTTTGGCTTGTTATTCTTGCCTTTTTCTTTTGTGATTTTCTTCTTTTTTATTTTGGTGAGGGTTGTCTTTTTTTCATTTTCTGTGAAGTTACCTTACTCTTTTTTCACATACTTAAGACAGTTAATTATCTCTTGATTGTTTTGGAATAATCTACACTAAATCTAGTTCATTTGCATTTATTTTTATTGTAAATTGATACTGCTGGTTTTCTAATTTAAATCTTGTAAGATTGTTTTATTCTGAGTACTGCTTTATGTGTATTGCTTTAGGGATGGTGATATATTATACATTGATCTTAATTTTATGCCTGTTGTTGTTGAATCTTTGTCTAGTAAAGTGACCAGATTTTAAGCAGGACACCATGACAGAGAAGGTGGGTCTTGATTAAAAGTTTTGTATATATGGAGCAACAAAAATTTTCATAGAATGCAAAAATAATATTGTAATATATTTATTTTAATTTTAGATGCAGCAAGACATTGTTAAATTGTCAAAAAGAGGAATATCTGGTCCTGCTTTTTATCTAAGGGACACCTCCTGTTACTTTTTATAAAGCTGTTTTGTTTTTACAAATCCTTTAATTTATTCTTATCTAGAAATACACTTATTTATCTCTCACATTTGAGAAATAATTATGCTGGGCATAAGGTTCTTCCTTGACATGTTTTTCTTTTAAGATTTTATATATGCTACCCCAGTTTCTTCTTGTCTGCTGAAAACTCTGGTTTTCTTATTGACTTTTAGGGTAGGTAGCTATTCTTTTTACCCAATCTGCTCCCAGGATTCTGTCCTTGATAGTGAAATATTTGACTGCGATATGGTACAGTGATTTTCTTTGAGGATCTGTCTTATTTAGAATGTTCTCATCTTCTTGAATAGATATTTTCTCCTCTCTTGGGTATTAGGTAATTTTTTCTCTAAGATTTTTGAGACATTTTTCTTTGTAGATTGATTTTTCCTTATTTTTCTGAAATTCCAATGAGATAGAATTTGTTCCTATTAATAGTGTCATATAATTTTTAAACTTTCTTCAGAATTTTTTGCTCTTTTGTTGTTTGTTCTACCAGATTAGAATTGAGGGATTGCTCTTCAAGCGTTCCAATTTGACTTTCTATTGCTTCATTTTTGTTATTTTGCTCTTATAAAGTCCTGTCTAATTCTACTGTTCTTGGTAATATTTTTAGTTCTATTTAAAACTTTTTGAAGTTTCAATGAATACTATTTATATACAATTTAATGGATTGAGCATATTTAAAAGAGTTGTGCAATGACCACTACAGTCAATTTTAGAACTTTTTCATTATTATCATTAATGTCCCTTTCATTATTTTCATCATTAGTGCCCCTTTACCACAACTTCATCTGCCATAACCCTAAGAAATACTCAATGTAGTTAGTGTCTCTACACGTTTATCTATGCTGGATTTTATATAAAGAAATTGCAATTAAAAAGCAGACAAAGAGACAAAAAACAATAACAATAAAATATATAAAAGCCTGAATAAAAAAGAAAGCCAAAAACTAGAAAAAAACAGAACACATTTAAAATAGGACAAAAGGGATAACAAATAATAGATGACATATATCGATCATCTATCCAATGCCTTCTGTCTGACAACATTATTTACATCTCTAGTCAATAATCAGAGGGAATTCATCAGAGGCTTAATCCACAAGGGAATCTGAAAATGGATTTTGGACTTTCAATATCATTCATAGACTTCTGAAAATCAAATGCTCCAAACTTAAGCACTGATATTATTCCCTCCTATGATCATGGATTTTATTAAAATCCTTGATTTACGCAGGCTGGCATGCTTCTTCCATGTGGACTGAGTTGGCACCTCACTTAGATAGCTACTTGTTTTAAGGGAAGTGTTTCAGTCCCAGGCACCACACTCCCAGATAATATGGTACCATCTGGCTTCTGTAACACATTTTCCTATGACACCCTATCTTCATGAAGATAAACATCAAATAGGGGTATACCACAAGAGCTAATTATTCTTAGATTAGGGCTTTTGGTTAAGTGTGAGCTCAAAATTCATTAAAATATCTATGTTTTATTATGCTCATGGTCTACTTCAGAAGCATAATTATCATTTAAGTGGAGACATTATAAATCAACCCTATCAGGTACATGTACTGCAGGTGGACTTGTAAACATATACAAGCATTGTCAAAGAGATATTGCATTAATCTAAAAGAACTGGGGATAGAAATCCTATACCACTCAGCAATACCACTGCTGGGTTTAAACTCAAAGACGTAAGAGATAAAGCATGAACAGGTATATGCTTTCTAATGTTCATTACAACAAAATAGCTGGAAGCAGATGAAATGCCAATCAGTG